>JAJOOR010017435.1:0-18942 GCA_036250505.1 Solanum acaule
GTTAAGTTGTTTTGTAATATTGCATTGCATTGAGTTATTCTGTTGAGGTTTCCGCTGAGTTAAGAAAGCCAGGCCAAGGGTTCGCTTGGGGCCAGAAATGGTCTCCGGGTGCCGGTCCCGCCCAGGGTGTAGGCTCGGGGCGTGACACAAGGGTTCGCTTGGGGGCCAGAAATGGTCTTCGAGTGCCGGCCACGTCCAGGGTGTAGGCTCGGGGCGTGACATTGGAGGACTGAAAGCCATTGTAGAACTATATCTTTCCAGTAACCACTTTTCAGGAATGATACCGGGCACATCCGGGGAACTCCAAAACCTGTAGTCTCTTGACCTATCCAACAATTCATTTTTTGGCAAAATTCCATTATCCTTTGCCAACTTGATAAGTTTAAAAGACTTGGATTTGTCTTTAAATGTGTTGTCAGGTACTATTCCTAAGTCTTTGGAAAAACTTTCATATCTTAAAAACATTAATGTTTCATTTAATGATTTAGAAGGTGAAATACCGAGTGGTGGTGTGTTTGCAAATTCCACTTTGCAATCATTTCTCGGGAATAAAGGTCTTTGCGGAATGCACATATTGGAGATTCCTTCTTGTGCTATCACTAATCCTGGAAAACAATCAAAGGTTAAGGAGGTTGTGCTAAAAATTGTTACTCCAGTGGTTACTACTTCCTTTATGATATTCTTGATCGTTTCAATTTGGATAATGAAACGACAGAAGAAAGGAAAGTCCAAAGATGTTGAAAAGGTACTGGAGATTAGGACTCACCAATTAGTTTCTTATCATGAGATTCAACGAGCAACAAATAATTTTGATGAATCCAATTTAATTGGTGAGGGAAGCTCTGGCTCTGTGTACAAAGGCATTTTATCTAGTGGAACTGTAGTGGCCATAAAGGTTATGGATTTGGAAAATGAGCAAGTATGCAAGAGGTTTGATACCGAATGCGAAGTGATGAGAAATGCTAGACACAGAAATCTTGTTCCAGTGATTACTACATGTTCTAGTGACTATATAAGAGCCTTTGTTCTGCAATTTATGCCCAATGGAAGTCTAGAAAATTGGCTGTACAAAGAAGATCGCCACTTGAACCTTCATCAAAGGGTCACTGTAATGCTTGATGCAGCTATGGCAGTTGAATATCTACATCATGGACATGTCACTCCAATAGTTCATTGCGACCTAAAGCCAGCCAATATTCTTTTGGATGAAGATATGGTGGCTCATGTTGGTGATTTTGGAATCTCTAAAATTTTAGACATAAGCAAGTTCATGGCTTATACCGAGACATTGGGCATTCTTGGATACATTGCACCAGGTATAAGAAAATCTACTCTCATTGATTTTCTCTTATCATAATTAAGCCTCTCCAAGTTGTAGAAGTAAAAATAGAATTATTGTTGTATTTCAATTGAGTAACCTTCCTTCAATCCTTTTCTAAGAATATGGCTCGGAGGGAATAGCGTCTGCTAGTGGTGATGTTTATAGCTACGGCATCATGTTGATGGAGGTTTTGACGAAAGACCAACAGATGAAGAGATATGCAATGAAAATCTTGACTTGAGGAAATGGATCACACAATCATTTTCAGGGAGTATGATGGACATTGTGGATGCCAATATTTTTTGTGAGGAAGAACAAATCACTAGTAAAAGTGAAATCTGCATAGCCTCCATGATAGAATTGTCTTTAGACTGCACAAAGGAAATGCCAGAATCAAGAATAACCATGAAGGATGTAGTCAAGAGGCTTAACAAAATCAAGAATTCATTTCTGGAAATGTAGACGTTAGCATCTCTTCGATCCGATGGTGTTCTTCTCGAGCTGCATGTTAATATGATGCTTTTTGCTTACCTGTAGACATTTACTGTTTGTAGTTCAGAGTATTGCATTTCCTTCATTTTGTGATTTCAGATTTGAGTAGTCTTTAAAATGTTTTTGAGTGCTTGAATAAAATTAGGAAATGTGTTTAACTGCACTACTTTACTTTCAGTTTGCCTCTACTTCATATTTTTGATTCATTAGTTTCTTCCGATAGATATATTGAACTATTTAATAGTTGGACTTGATGAATTTTGCAGGTAAATAAAAGATCAGATTCTAATATTTCAATTGTTTTTACATCGTAAGTGCACACAATTTAAATTCAAACTTAAATTTGATCTACCTGTTTCTCAGTATCAGTCAAAGTAAATAAATATTCTTGATTTTGTGGTTCAAGGAAGTGAAATCACTCCCGTTCTCAGTTTCATTGCTCATCAATTGAAGCTATGTTTGTAGGTAAAATTTGCAGAGATGAAAATGCTAAATAATGGAGAAGTTTTCCATCCAACAAACATGTCTTGTGCTCAATGCGAGAAAATAAATTATAATACACAGGCTAAAAAATTTACTAGTTATAATAGTAAATTACATATTGTCTCTTAAACATTTATGGTAAATTTCCAATTTTGTAATACACAGTCAAAAAAATTTCATAGCATATATTTCTGTCATTCTTTTTAACAGTAGTTGCCTGGCAACTTGTCAGCATCTCGATTATTCAAGCGAGTAGCTTCTATTATGAGCAAGATGAATACATAATTTAAACTTGAAGGGATCCATTTATAACCTTTGAGATTGTTAGCACATCATATTATGTATGCGTTTTGTGTTGGAAAATTTTGAAATCATAGAAAGAGGCTCTCAACAAGGGGTAAGCAGATAGAAATAAATCATAAGTAGCATTTGTTACTTTTGATGTGAACTTTGAGAGCAGATGATGCATGAGCATGTAAACTATAAGAGCGTATATGAACTTTAAGAGAAGATAACACGGCATCATGTTGATGGAGGTTTTGACCAAAAGAAGGTCAACAGATGAAGAGATATGCAATGAAATTATTGACTTGAGGAAATGGATAACTCAATCATTTTCAGGGACTATGATGGAAGTTGTGGATGCCAATCTCTTTTCCGAGGAAGAACAAATCACTAGTAAAAGTGAAATGCGCATAGCCTCCATGATAGAATTGGCTTTAGATTGCACAAAGGAAACGCCAGAATCAAGAATAACTATGAAGGATGTAGTCAAGAGACTTAACAAAATCAAGAACGCGTTTCTGGAAACATAGAAGTGATCAGCATCTGTTCCGATGGTGTTCTTTTGTGAGCTGCAAGTTAATATGATGCTTTTTGTTTACCTGGTTTCTTAAGTCGTTCGTACTACCAGGAGACATGTATTGTTTGTACTTGAGAGTGTTGCATTTTGTGATTTCAGATTTGAGTAGTTTCACTTTCTTTATTTGTAGTTATGTTTTGAATGCTTGAATAAACCAGAATGTGATGGAGCCAGAACGTGTGAACCTGTTTCACTTTCTTACAATTTATTCCAGAATGCAAATTGCAAAACAGTTCCTATGCTATTTGTTTTGAATATGTTATGAACCAAGTCCAGCCGAATGTGGATACCAGGGTCACGAAAGAAGTTATTGGGATGAAAAGAGCTATTGGGCCGAGAACAAGCAATAGGGCCAGGTTAATTTGGGATCCAGGTTGAGAAGTGGGTGTGGGAATGGTTCCATAAAAAAGAGTAGTGGTATGTGATTTAGGGATTATGCAAATTGTTGAGTAAAGAGTCTCATTCTCTCAGCTCCATCCTTAATCGAGCTTCTATCTATCTCTATATTTTCTGATCTTCTTCCCTTTGGTTAACCTTTTCAGTTTCATTTTAAGAACGTCAATTGTTATTAGTTTGTTGTTTCCATTTCTCAATTGTATTTTGTGTTCTTCAACGATTATAATACATATCATGGTTGAGTTGTTACATTGGTGCTTTCATTAACGTACTCTAATGGTAGTGATGGTATTAGATGGATTCAGTGGCGACGGTAATCCAGAGGACTGGATTTATAGGGCAGAGCTATACTTCACTTTCCTAGGCTTATCTGAGGAACAGTGACTGCCTCTTCCTTCCTTATATCTCGATGGTCAGGCCCTCAAATGGTTCCATTGGATGTTTTGCATCAAACAATTTTTTGATTGGAATCATTTTAAGGAGAAGTTAGCCCTGCGTTTTCGTACACAAACTTATGCAAGGTCTCGTGTTGTGGATGCTCATACTACCAGTATTCTGGCTTTGCTACAGAAGATGGAGGACAAATGTTCATCTATATCTCAACAGGTTATAGTACAAGATACAAGTATTAGTGCTGCTACAATCTTTAGTTGAGCGAATGCATCTCATTTGGCCAAAGAAAACTGATCAAGCCCTATGGATAATGCCGAGGACCATCCAGAGTTGTTTAACACTTCTTCAGATAAACATTTGGGCTATGTTTGATGAAATGTCGACTGAAGTTTTCATCAAAGAATTGGAGGATACTTCTTCTGCATCTAGTCGCAAAGGTAAAATCTGATACTCCAATCAAAATGCTTGATGAAGAAGCATCAGGCTCTGAACATAGCGAAGTCCAACTGTTCGATGAATGTTCCCCAAGAAATATGTCAAAGAGGTACATTACTACTACTTCTTTGGATCGTGACTCTAGTAAACAGAAAATTGAATTAGAAACCTTTGACGACATGCCTGAGACTATTAAGGAGCTATGCCATGATAATTTTTTTTTGAAGATTGAGGATAGCGTTCCACCAAGTAACATGCCTTTGGATAAAATGCTGCTTGTTGTGGATCATGGAAAATCTACAATTTGGGCATTCTGGGGAATTAATTAAGTTAATAATTTTAAAGTTAGAGTTATTCCTTAAAATAAAACAAAAATAATTACAACCAAATAATAAAGAGAGGGAGAGAAGAATTTGGAGCTTTTGGGGCCTACTGCTGCCCAGACACATTGGGCAAAGAAGATGCTGATTTTTTTGGGCTTTAACCCAATTTCCCTTTTTGTATACACAAGCTGTATATCAGTGTATAAAGGTTGTATATCAGCCCTGTTTCCTGTCTTTCAGACCTGTAACAGCTTCTCTTTCACCGCAAATACAAGAGTGGCTCAAAACGACTCAAGGATATGCAAGAGTGGAGTCCAAAATGGACTCGGATGGAGTTTCACATGCAACGAAATCGAGGATAAAAATTAGCGCCCGAAAATAATAAGAGTAATAATGTATCTAAGACAGATTATCACAGCAGCCCCTAAACTAATATAAAGCAAATAACACGGTTCAACTAAACGGCATAGATCTGGATAAAGGAATACAAAGGGTATTAAGGAACCAAGTCATTCTAATAATAAGATAATGACTACTTAAGCCCTGTTTTAACACTTAAAATCCACAACAACACGTATACTAACCAACAATTTAATAAATAAATGATGCTAACAATTAAAGCAAAATATTCAAATTCAATCACATTATATGGAACACCATAGTTGGACAGAGACAAACTTTGAAAACAAAATATGTACTCTAAGTGACTATACTACATCAGGGAAAATAGCACGACCACGTTAAACACAAAAGTCAAATTTATATTTTATTTTATTTTTTAGAAACAAAGAAGCTAAAACAGGAGGGTTATATTTTATAAAACTAATTATTTTAAATCATTTGAAATTAGAGAAGCTTGATGATTAATTTACGTTGTGAAGGGTCAAAATTGGGTGTCAACAGAAAGCATATGATTCATGAGTTGCTTGTGATTGTTATTGACTGTTGTTGTTGTTGATGCCGTGAGGACTTGGGCAAATACCAATTGCTCTGTCAAGTCAACACATAAAGTGGTACTATATAATTGAATAATATAGAGTCGTCCCCATTAAAGAATGTTTTACCGCAATGTGATACTTACCAGTACAAATAGAAATTTCCTCAAGAATAGAAAACTACTTGTAACTTAATAAATCGACAAGAGGAAATACATAATTACCCCATGGAACTTATACCCTTTTTTTAAGTAGATACCTTAAGTTTGCGGGGGTCCTATTACCTCACGAAACCATCCAAAAGCACAATAAATACATCATTTTTTCAACATCGGTGCTCTCAATCCAAGAGCGTGTGCCACACCTCCAACCCATTTAACAAAGGCCGGGTTTTATCCTAACCCATTCATTTTTTAACCCATAACCCAAACCCAAAGAAACTTCCAACCCATTTCACTCTCACCTACCCTCGTCTCTCTCTCTTCAACCGATCAAAACCCTAATAAATTTCATGAGGCAAAGCTAGTTGGTAACATTTCTTGTTGAAATTTGTTGAATATTGGTGGCGGAACGAAGAAGTGAAGGCTCATAGGTTAGTTTATTTTACATTGTAAGTGAATTTTGTAGTGATTAGTCGTTAGTTTATTTTACATTGTTTGATGCGTATTTCATTTGTCGTCATGTTGTTGTTGTGTATATTACTCATCTGTATTATTGGGAAGTTGACTTGTTGCAGTTGATGTGTATTTCTTTATTGGGTTGTTGTTGTTGTCGGGTTGTTGTTGTTGAATATTGTTGTAACTTTCATTGCTTCAGTGTTTCTGAGATCTGTTTGTAACTGTGTTTTCAGGATTTCTTACAATGTCATTTGTTCTTATAACTTTGAGATGGTATCATGGGGGAAAAATTGTGTTTGGTCCCCCATTTGATTATGTTGGTGGGTCTGTGACTGAATTCTTGGAAGTAGACACTGATCGAATGTCTTCTTTTGAACTGAAAGGCTACATAAAGGACTTAGGATATACAACAGATTGTTCCTTTTTTATTAGATCTCCAATCGATGGATTTTTTGTTGAAGTTAAAAGTGATAAGGTTAGTTGTGACATTTCCTCTATGTTTATAAATGGGGATAGAATGGATGTTTATGTTTTTCATGAGGTCAATGAGCCAGAAATTGCTCCATTGGCTTTGGATTATGTCCCCCATGTGATGGACAGTGGTGTAGGTGGGGTAGGTGGGGAATCTTTTACATCTTTTAATGAAATTGAGTCTCCTAACCCTAATTTTGGATCTTCAAATCATCCTGCTAAACCTTCTAGTCCTCCTTCTGAACATTTCAACCCTTCATCTCAGCCTTCTAATCCTCTTGGTGAACCTTCCAACACTTCATCTCAGCCTTCTAATCCTCTTGGTGAACCTTCTAACACTTCTTATCAGCCTTTTAATCCTGCTACTGAACCTTCCAATCTAAGTGTAGAAAGTTCAGATGATGAATCATATGATGAATCAGAGTTTGAATCAGATAATGAATCAGATGAGAGATCTGAAGTGTATAGCAGTGAAGAGAGTTTAGATAGTGATGCTCATGAAGAGTATAGGGATTTTAGGGCTTCAAGAAGGCATTTCAACAGGTCAAACAGGAGAACTAGAGGCACAACTACAAAACAGATTCATACTACTGAAATGGGCCCAAATATAGGATATGATGAAACAAATATTGGCAGTAAGGATAGCTTATTAGGTAAGTTAGGGGGTGACGAACTTTACTATCCTAGTGATGAAGCTCCTAGCTTTGAATTAGAAGAAGAAACAGGTTGGGGAGATGGTGAAGAGATTGAACAAATTGTTAGAAAGAAGAAAAAAAACATAGTTATTTTTTATCCAACTTCTGAGAAGATTGTTTGGGAATTAGGTTTGGTGTTTGCAAATGTAAGAGAATTTAGGGAATTTGTAACCAAATATGCAGTTTAAGAAAAAATTCAAATTGAGAAATATGTGAATGAGCCTGGAAGAGTCAGAATTAGGTGCTGCAAAAAGGGTCGTCCTTGGTTATTGGCTATAAGTTTGGATAGCCAAACTACAGATTTTGTGGTTAAAAACTACAACCCTATCTATATTTGTGTGTCTTCAACTCATAACTATTTGTGCAATTCAAGGTTTCTAGCTGTTAGATACAAGGATAGAATAACTGAGTAGCCAAACATCAGAATTATCAAGTTGCAAGAGCTTATTAGAAAATAATTGGATATAATTGGATATTCAAGTTAGAAAGACAATAGTGAGAAGAGCTAGAGCTAGAGTGTTAAAAGAGATTATGGGTGATCATATTGTTGAGTATGGTAGAATTTTTTATTACAGAGATGAGATTTTAAGAACAAATCTAGGTAGCACTTGTATTGTTAAAGTTTGAGAAACTGCTGAAACTGAGCATAAAATCTTTGAAGGATTTTATGTGTGCTTTCATGCTTTAAAGAAAGCTTTCTTTGGAGGTACTAGGAGATGCATTGGCCTAGATGGATGTTTTCTCAAAGGAGTGTGCAAAGGTCAGTTATTGGTGGCAGTTTGCAAAGATGGAAATAACCAGATGTTGCCCATTGCCTGGGCAGTAGTTGAGGTTGAGAATAAATTTACTTGGGCATGGTTTTTGACTCTAGTGAAGAATGATCTTGATCTTGGAGAAGGATATGAACTTACCTGGAATGGAGAAAGGGTTTTGAGGTTGTAGACGAAGGCTTTACACATTGTGTAGACATTGTTAGGCACACTTGTAGTTGCAGAGCTTGGCAGCTTAAGGGCATACCTTGTCCTCATGGTGTTGCTGCCCTACACTACAAGCAATATGAACCAATTCATTATGTGGCCAGCTGTTATAACAAGGAAACCTACCTAAGGACATATGAATATGTATATCCAGCCAATGAACAATATGAATATGTGGCCACCATCTATTAATCCAACAGTTCAACCACCAGCAGTTAAACAGTTACCTGGAAGGCCAAGTAAAGCTAGAAGGAAAGAGGCAAATGAAACAAAGAGAACTGGTAAGCTTAGCAAATGTAGAGTTGTTATGATTTGTAGTAATTGTCATACAAAGGGCCACAATAAAAGAGGTTGTCGTTTTCCTCTAACTGTTCCAACTCAAACTGAAACAACTTATACTCAACCACAGGTAAATGTATCAATTGTCATTAATATTTAGTCGAATATATACTAATATGTTGTATTATAATTGTCACGCCCCGAGCCTACACCCTGGGCGGGATCGGCACTCGAAGACCATCGCTGGTCCCCAAGCGAACCCTTGGCCTGGCTAACTTAACTCAGCAGAAAACTTAACTCAACAAAATAACTCCATGCAATAAAAGATCATAAGACAACTTAAATGATAAAATCTGGCCAAAAAGGCAACTTCTGTCTCAAAATAGAATATTTATAAATGCATAGATGAGAGACTCGATACTAACTGACTGACTGACTATCTATGAAGCCTCTATAACACTGAGATGGATGTTGGGACAGACCCCGCAACATCCTAATAAAGCAAAACTAGGAAAACAATATAACAGAGTCCTCCGGAATACAAGGAGGCTCACCACCGACTCTGGAGTGCTTAACTGGATCAACGGCGTGCTGGATGATGATCCTGGGTACCTGCGTCTGCATCATAATAAGATGCAGACCAACTGGCATCAATACATGGAATGTACGAGTATGCGAGCTGGACAAATAAACAACAACTTAAGCTTGAAAGGAATACAAAAGAAAACTTACCTTGGCTCTATTCAACTCATGAATAACCTAACTCAATATAAAGCAATAAGACACATGCAATATATAAAGCTTGTAAAACTATTTAAAACATGACGTCAAAATCATATTTATAATATCATAAAAATACCATGCTCCCTCTTAAAGTCTACTTGTGCAATGCATGAATGAAGTCTCATACCCCCATCCATACTAAGCAGAACCCCTCGAGGAACTATGCAATTTCTACTGTGGGAGTTTCTCTAACCGACAGCCACCACTATAAGCCTAAGTGGTGATACAACGTCTTGCCCACGCTGCCAGAATTGTCCTATACTTTGCCGTCATATAGAACGTTTTAACTTAGTGGATCCACTAGCTTAACTTTACGTGATCATCTAAAAAGTATGACCCGTTAAATCCCACGTTGGCTACATGGTTTTTATGGAGAGTTGAGTTAATATGAACTCGTGTCTCCAATTCAGTGCTCAAGACTACTCCCAAAAATATACTTTAGCTCATATGTTTTAAAACAAACTTCTTTAGTTTGAGATGATTACTCAAAATTTAACTTAAAATCTCTCTTGGAATCGAAGTTCCCTTTCTTGCTCAAATGTGAAAACATTTATAAACTTCTTTGGGAATACTTAGTTCCCTAATAACTTTTGAGAAATGAACTCAACTCTATACTCTTGGCTTAACTTGAAACTCTATACTCTTTACTTTAACTTGAAACTCTATACTCTTAAAACGACATTAAAACTTTCAATAAATACTCTTGAAAAACTTTAAAGACTTGTTTCCTAACTTCTAAGCTTGACTCTAACTTCACTTGACTTAGGTCCTAACCTTCCTCGAATTGGATTATGGATTCAAGGTGTATAATCACATGTTTATGGATGAGTTCGGGATGTTTAGATGTACCTTAGAGTGTTGAAAACAACTATAAAACATAGGTACATTACCAAGGAACATGTTTGAAAAAGTGGGGAAGGAATGGGAAGGATTGACGTCCTTGGCGCTCTGAGAGGCGCGGGGCGCCAGCCCTCAGACTTCAGAGGGGCCTGCTGGGCGCTCTACAAGGCGCGCCGCCCCAAGGGGGAAACTTCAGAACCCCTGTTGAGGCGCGCTGGCTAGCGCGACGCCCCACTCTTTTTCCCCGAAAATCCGACTTCTCTCCTTAGTTTCTCCAACTCTAAACCCTCTTAACATCCAAGGTTCTTTCCCCAAACACTCCTAATCATTAAAACCCTTAATATACAATAGATTCAACTCGGAATTCCATCCGGAAACATGCACCAAACCAACAAGAAACTTCAACTACACAACCACAAGAATTCAACAACACAACCAATATTTTCTCGGAATTTAAAACAAGTTTGGCGTGTGGGGGAATGAACCAACCCAACACTATGATCTCACATACCTTAAAAGGGATCACCCCCGACGAAATCCACGACGATCTTTACAAACCTTGCTTCTTCTTCTCTTTCTCCTCTTCTTCTCCTCTTCTCTCAAAAGCCCTAACTCTCACTTTTCAAAAGGGAAAACTGATTTAAAAATCAGTATAGACCCTTAATATAACCAAAAGAAATGGTTAGGGAAAAGACCAAAATACCCTTACAAAATCGGATGAACTCCCCTATGCCAACAACCCAACTTCCAAAGGGCATAACTCACTCATACGAACCCGGAATCGCACAAACTCGGCAGCGTTGGAAAGATCATTCCAAGAGCTTTCCAAAAATAACTGGAAATACACCAAACTCATCCTGAGCTAGGAGTTATGACCGTTTGAAGTTGACCAAAAACTCACTTTTTCCATACTTAGCTAAATTTCCAGATTTTGAATTCTTTCCAAAAATGACTATTTCCAATTTCAAGTTTCTTCATAGTTATTTCAAATTGCAAGACGTCACAATAATAATCAAGCCAGATCAAATAATGAAAATGGTAGAGGAAGGGCCAAGGGAAGAGGGATGTCTCAAGGAAGCCAGGAGAACACACATGTAATGCCTCAAGAAAGAGGCAGAGGAAGAGGAAGGGCCAAGGGAAGGGGGTTATCTCAAGAAAGCCAGGAGAACACATAGACAATGCCTCAAGGAAGAGGTAGAGGAAGGGGCGCCAGAGGAAGGGGAATGCCTCAAAGAAGACATGAAAATGAAAACACAAGCAATGGAAGAGAGATGCCTCACCAAAACCAAGTGAATGAAGGAACGAATAGATGAAAAGGCAGAGGAATAGGTATGCCTCAAAAAAATCATGAGAATAAAGGCACTAGTGGTGGACAATCTTCAAGACCTTTTAAAAGGCCAAGGATGGTAGGATTTGGAGTATTGATTGGTGATGATGGTTTTACAACTGTTAATGTAAGTACAACTGTTATTGGTGGATGATGATGGTTTTTCATATACTTTTTACTAACCTTTGTGGTTTATTTATACAGCCTGGAATGCAAAGTAATAGAGTTGTTGACATTGGTACAAGAGTTCTAAGGAGGTCTAATAAAGTTACTGGAAATATTGACTATCAACCACGTTTTGGAGTGAAATGGAAGGGAAAACCAGCCATTACGAGTAATAGACTTCAACAAATGAGGGGTGAAAAAGAATTCAAACAAGGTCTGCAGCTGCTGCTATTAATGAAAGCCAAAGCAATTCAACTACTAAGAAATAGTTGACTTTGGGGTTGTTTTTTTCGTGTTTGGTTATTATTGTGTTATTTACACTTTTCTTGATACCAAACTATATTTTGGTGCATTATTGGGTATCAATTGTGTTTTGCCAAGTTTGTTTATGCAACTTTCTTCTTTGTGACATTTAATCAAGTTGTATCAACTTCAAACTTTCTGTAAGAATGAAATGAAGTTCTCATTTTGTCACAATGATTATCATTCTGATTATTCTCTTTTGATCAAGTATGAAAGGAAGTTGGCAGAAGAGATTACAGTGTTCTGTATATTGTTAAATGATCACAATATCACACAAAATAGATGTATTATACAACCAATCAACAAAAACAACAATGTATTACACAACCAAATAAGCTTGCCTTAAACCAGAAAAAAAAAGCAACTACAACATACTTCCAATGTATTACACAACCAAACATAAACGAAAACAACAAACAACAAACAACAACTAAGGCAATTCCAATGGCATACAACTACATTTTCCAGCATTCACATTCTTATTAATGCCTAAAATCAGAAAAAACACTGCAACAAACACTATGATAAGCTTCCAATTCAAGATGCTACATTTCATCTTCTTCTTCTTCTTGATTAGCTTATCATCACATACTTGATCACCTTTCTTCTCCAACAATTTCATCTTCTTCTCTTTACTTTTATAGAATTGTAATGCTTCTTCCAATTCCTTAATTCTATTCACCAATCTTGGAATAACAGACTTGGATCACATATCAATCTCCTCAAGATCCCTCCATCTACTTGCATGAATTTTCCTAAAATAGGCCATACACAGTGAATTTATTGAAACACTGAACAAAAAAAAAGAATAAAGAAATATGTATTGAACTTACACGAAAGCGTGGACAGGACCAAAATCTTCTAGCTGGGTTGTCCTCAGATCACGAAGTCTGCAATTGCATCAAGTCTCCATGTTTGCATCGCATTGTTAAATGCAACATTGGATCGTTCTCGTCATTACAAATGCGATTCAAGCTTGTATTTGACATCTCTCCCTCAAAACCTAATCACAGGAAATTGATTTCACATATTTTAAACAAAAAAAAAAATTGAAATGAAAAATTGCAGAAATCCAACGGCTAAGAATGGAGAATTTTGGGAAGATGGTCTATTTAATGAAGAAGCTAATTCAAATTGGGAATGCCACATGGCGTTTTAACATTGGTTGGATGTTGTTTTTTTATTCCTTGATGCGCCCAACCTGCGTGACAACACTGATGGGTATGAAACGGGTCAAAATGATGTATTTATTGTGCTTTTGGATGGTTTTGTGGGGTAATAGGACCCCCGCAAACTTAAGGTGTCTACTTAAAAAAGGGTACAAGTTCCATGGGGTAATTATGTATTTCCTCAATCGACAATAATAATAATCATCAAGAAATTATACTTCTATATTTTAATTTTTTACTGATTTAGATATGTCTTACTTGAGCCGAATGTTTCGAAATTGTCTCTCTACCTTCAATACAAAATAGGAATAAAATTGTGTATGAATCACCCTACTTTCTATTCCTTTGGCAACACACGGAGTAACAGAAATAATAGAATAGAGTTGGCCCATACATCATCATCATTATTATTATTATTATTATTATAGGATTAAATTACCAATTAACCCTTCATTAGAAAAAAATGTATTATTACAGGTTAGTTGGTCCAAAGATGATAAATGCATGTGGGGGGTTATGATGGTAACTTAGGTCCAGCAACATGCATTTTTTCCAAACTTGTCTTACACTGCATGACCCCTTAGGTTGACTTGGGTTTGTACCATATAATGCACAACCTTTATATATATATATAAAATTTAAAATAATTTAAGTTAACTGACTTTTCTCAATCAATTTCCTTAACCCTTAGATGACGCAATTCCTCAATGTGATGACATTTCAATAATGTGAAATACCCCCACAAATAAGTTTGTGGAAATCAAAATCATTTAACTTCATTAGTACGTTTGTAAAATAAATATATATTTAACTTTAAATATTTCATTTTATCTATAATGAGAAAATAAATAAATTATAGTCATACAAATATAATGACATATTCAAGACTAAAAATTTCAAAAGTTTTCACTGTCTTCTCAAATTTCTTATCGATTCAAACTATGACATATAAACAACAAACATACACACAAATTAAATGAAGAGTGGTTGAAAAAAATAGAAGTACAGAACACAAATTTAACGGGTTTCGTAACTAAACTATCGGATGTTCTTGTAAGGATATCGGAGATAGAGGGGTGCAAGGGGGTTCAGTTGAACCTGTTTGGTTGATGTTCATGTTAAATGTCATATTCCTCCTCCTTGAAGTTTTAATGACTTGATGAAGGAAATATTGTCTCAAATCTCAACTTCTTAAGTATATCTGACAACCAAATTTCTGGTTGCATTCCTTCCAACATATGTCAACTCACAGAGCTCAAAATTTTGTCCATATCTTTCAACAACATAACTGGAGACATACCCAGAAATATTGGTTGTTTATCCAAGCTAGAGGAGTTTTATATTGGCGATAATCTAATAAAAGGGACTATTCCCACTTCGTTGGGAAATATTTCCACTCTGCAATTTATTTATTGTGGAAACAATCGCATAGAGGGGCAAATTCCTCTAGAATTAGGGAGGCTATCAAATTTGAGGCTATTAAACTTTGGGCTAAATTATAATCTTACTGGCCAAATTCCAGAGGCTATTTTCAACTTATCGTCTTTGGAACTGATTGCTTTTGATTTCAACAAACTCTCGGGGAGAATTCCAACCATTACATGTCTTCATGTTCCCAACCTTGAAGGACTTTACTTGGGAGACAATCAGCTTGAAGGGGAAATTCCATTGTTCATAACAAATGCTTCCAAGCTTCAGATGCTGGCGCTAAATAATAATTTTCTGACAGGAATTATTCCCAACAATTTGGGGAATCTTCGTGAGCTGCGAGAACTATTCCTACATCATAATCAACTAACCAATGAACCAAGAGAGCGTAAGTTGTTATTCTTCAATTCTTTGACGGACTGTAGGATGTTGAGATATCTAGAAGTGGGTTCCAATCCATTGAATGGCGTTCTGCCCAATTCTATTGGGAATCTTTCATCTACTATTGAAAGCTTGTATATAGGAGATGCACACATCAGAGGCCTTATCCCCACAAGTATAGGCAATATGAGTGGTCTTACATCCCTAGACATTGAAGGAAACAACTTTATGGGAAGTATTCCTCCTGAGATTGGTAAGCTTAAACAACTCCAAAGGTTGTATCTGTATTCCAATAAATTGCAGGGACATATTCCAGAAGCGGTATGCAATTTGTCTGATTTGGTTCAATTATATCTGTATGGTAATGAGCTCTCTGGATTAATTCCAGAATGCTTAGGAAATATTAACATGCTTCAAGAGGTTTATTTGGGTTCTAATAATTTTTCATCAAAATTTCCATTGAGCCTTTGGAAAATGAGTGGTCTTCTCTATCTAGATGTGTCACAGAATTCAATAGAGGGAGAAGTCCCATCAGATATTGGAGGACTGAAAGCCATTGTAGAACTACATCTTTCCAGTAACCACTTTTTAGGAATGATACCAAGAACATTCGGGGAACTCCAAAACCTGCAGTATCTTGACCTATCCAACAATTCAATTTTTGGCCGAATTCCATTATCCTTTGCCAACTTGATAAACTTGGAATTCTTGAATTTGTCTTTAAACGCATTGTCAGGTAGTATTCCTGTATCTTTGGAAAAACTCTCATACCTTAAATGTTTCCTTTAATGATTTAGAAGGTGAAATACCAAGTGAGTGGTGGTGTGTTTGCAAATTCAACTCTGCAATCATTTCTCGGGAACAATGGTCTTTGCGGAATGCACATGTTGGAGATTCCTGCTTGTGCTATCACTAATCCCGGAAAACAATCAAAGCTTAAGGAGGTTTTGCTAAAAATTGTTACTCCAGTGGTTACTTCATCCTTTCTGGTCTTAGTTGTTGACTGTGATTTGACATGATAATAACTAATAAGCAAGTTAACACTTTTTATAAGTCTTAGACAAATATGTAAGTCCCTGAACTTGAAAGTGATTCATAAAAGACATGATGCCAATTACCAAATATAATATAAGACCTAGGCAATATAATTATCTTCTCAAAAAATACAGCCAATATAACTATTCCTAAACTATTTCATTAAGTTGGATTTTTCAAAATAAAAATAAAAAATAGAGAGGATTTTCACAAGAAAAAGAATCATCACAAAATTATCATAGACTCTAACCCATTGTAGACGTCATTGGCTCCTTGTTATTGCAATTGCAAACGATGAGGTCCTCTGACACTTCATATATCAACCAACATTCAAATCATTTTTCAATTTCATGCATGTTATAACAAATAAACAATAGAACCTAACTGCTTTTATACTATCAATTTCTCTATTATATTGGCAGCACCTACTTCTCTAGAAATTTTCAAATTAAGACCAACAAACTATTATCGGCTAAAGCTAAATGTTTCAATTATCATGCTTGATTGATAAAAAATGAATTAGAGTATAAAAGAATGCACGCAACACTCATTGGAGATAGGATGATTCAGTCCGTCACCATTGTCAAAAGAAGTTTAGCAATCGGAGAGAGTATACACAAATTTGAAACAAAATTCACAAGTTTTATTTCAACAGTAAGTAGTCATCAGATTAATTTTTTTTTCCAATAAGGACAATTAGGAGGAGGAAAATTTGAGATATTTTTAGCTTGATCAACCTCTGTGTTCATTGAGGCTAAGTTGGTCGCTATCCCTTTCTGTAACTTGCAGTTGGAATATAGCGAACTGTTTAGTGATCCAGTAGGTTGATATTTTTTCTTGTGGGTAAATAGATCTATTTCGTTAATTAATATGCCTAAAGCTTTATTATTTGCTTCAACGAAAAATATTTGGCACAACTATATAGATTATCTGTTGCAAAATTCTATTATAGAAGATGAAGTTGTTAATACTTACTGTAGTGTCAATGTTCTTTTATGCTTAACAGGATGGAAATGAATTAGTTGTTCTACATTGTTTCTGTCATGTTCATGACCATTTAGCCGCTTCAATTGGTTCCATTAACAGGTTAGACTATTTACATAGGATTTTTGTATAGGTTCACTCACATTATTGGAAGAATACTATTGAAGCTTAAACACTCTTTCCTGTAGCAAAATGTGATGATCAATGTCTGCTAATATCTTTATTGAGGCGGTTGTATCAGTGAAAAGACCATGAAAATGGAGAAGCAGACAAAAATCAAAATGAATTTAATAATAAAATTGGAAGACGTAAGATGTAATGACCCTCCAGGTCATTTTTGCCTTCATGCCTCATTTTCATCGTTTAGAGCGTTCCTATAGTGACCCCAAGTCATTTATGACTTGCTTGCACTGACTGTTCGGTCGCCTGGTCGTACGTTTGGATTTTGTGCAGCTTTCCGTGTTTTAGAGACCTTGAAGCTTGAATAGTTGACTTTAGTCAAAATGTCAGGTAAATGACCTCAGAATGGAATTCTGACGGTTCCATCAGCTCCAGAATGGCCAAATTAGGCTGGTAGCATGGTTGACACGAGTATCGAGGCCTTCGGTGCGAGTTTGGACCATTAGGTGTTTTAGCCTTTGAAATTTGGTCTAAGGTTGACTTTGGTGAACATTCTGGGAAAATACGCTTAGATGAAAATTTCGTCAGCGCGGTTAGGCCCGAAATGTCGATTTTAGTCTAGAATGACCTTTCGTTCGACTCCCGAGGCCTCAAGACTCATTTCGAGCCCCTCGGTGGATTTTGGTTAAAAATGACCTTTGGAAGTGGGACCCATTTTTTATCGAGATGACCTCTGATGGAAATTTCAATTGCGCATTTGAGTCTGGAATATCAGTCGGCCTATGATGCCTATTAGGTACCTGTTGTTTTGGTACTCATGCTACGCTCTGCATCTGTTTTCATGATGCAGGTTCGAGCACCAGTAGCCAGCGTTGATCGAGCTTGGAGCAGACTGATCCGGAGACGGGGGTGAGCACACGGTGTTTTGTACTATTTCAGTCTCTATCTGTATATATAGACTTGTCATTTGCCTTTTGAGATAGTCGAGTCTCTGTGGTCTACTTTTGGGACTTGTACTCGTTTTGTTAGTAGCTTTGTACTAGTGACTTCCAGGTTCTGGGAGGGATCTTTATTTGTATATATGTTTTGGTTTGCTTTCGATTGTTTATATTGTTATCTTAAATTTTGCTTACTCTTGTTTAGTTTCTGCCCTCAGACCCATTACTTATTGTTTCGGGTTACGGGTTGGCTTACCTACTGGTGGGTTATAGTAGGTGTCATCATGACTCGAGAAATCGGGTCGTGACATAAGACAACAAAAATAAATTTGAGCAAATTTTGAATGGAAAGCATACCTGGCGTCACATGGATAAGGAGAAGACGAAGAGAAAATTGTTGTTTACCATCACGTTCTACAAGTTCTTGGCGTCTGCTTATTTGTTCTATTGGGAGGAGAAAGAGAAATCGATACTTCTAGAGAGAAATCGATACTTCTAGAGTCCACTTTAATATCATGACGTAATTACCTTTTTGCCCTTATATAAAGTCAAATTTGTTGAAGTGCCATTGGTCGTGTCACGCCCCGAGCCTACACCCTGGGCGGGACCGGCACCCGGAGACCATTTTTGTCCCCAAGTGAACCCTTGGCCTGACTTTCTTAACTCAGCGGAAACCTTAACAGAATAACTCAATGCAATGCAATATTACAAAACAACTTAACTTATAAAATATGGCCATAAAGGCAACTCGAATCTCAAAATAGAATATTTACATATATATATAGATGAG
>JAJOOR010017436.1:0-30568 GCA_036250505.1 Solanum acaule
ATTATATTAGAACATATATTTAGAAGATCCAATAATATTACACACACACATGTACACGCATACACAGTAACACCTCAGAGTTCAGAAAAGAAAGAAAATAAGTTTTTGGGCTGAAATCTGGTTCTACGGGTCCCATCTACGGACTGTAGAAGCTTCTTCAAGCCGTAGATTGCAACAGTATGAAGGGGGAAGATAATTTTCTAAAAATCAAGTCCTAGTACCCTTTTTATGGTTCACCAGGTCAAAGACAGAAACATAGTACCAGTGACATCTCTAATCTTTGAGAAAATTGGGGTCTTTCTACCTCTTTGCACAAAAAGAGACTAAGATGACGAAGTGGATGCGCATTGATTTCCTCCAACTCCTTACTTAATGCCGCAATGGAGTCCTCACCCATGCCTTTAGACGGTCCGTCATTTTATGTACGAGTTGTAGATCGGTCTCATATGGGAGTCCCAAACTTAGTGAAATTTTGAGGGTCAAAGTTGGTTTCTATGGTTGGTATCTACTCACCGTAGGAAGACCTACGAGCCATAAAAGTGTTCCATCAAAGTTAGGTGATTTTATGGTCCTAGTATTTGGTCTACGGTTGACTAGTGCGGACCGTAGAAAGTTTTATGGTTCGTAGGTCGAAACTGTAAGTCGAGTCCGACAGTTATTTTAAGGGAATTTTGGGTTTTTTTTCCTAATTGTTTTAAATTAAAACTAAGTCTTTTTACCTTTTACCATAAACCCTATATAAAACTTTAAGCTCCAAATTACCCACTTTCAATTCATTTCACGATTTCCCCAAATCTAACCAAATACATTCTTCCAATTTCCCTCCCAAAACCTAAGGAAGAACAAGAAGCTAGGATTCAAGTTCAAGTCTCCAATTCACCATTATTCATGGGCTTTTAGTATCAAGGTATGTGGGTATTCACCCATGAAATCCATTCTTCCATGGGGTCCTCAAGGTTTCCAAATATCTCAATTCAACTTCAATTGTTTGAGTTAGGGTTTCAGTCCAATTCTTATGGGTTTATTTCAATTGTGATGAACTGTAGTTGATTAAGTCTTCTAATGCATGATTTAATGTTTAGTTGAACTTATGTTGATCCATGCCTAAATTATGATTTTTCAACTATGAACCTATGATAAACTCATGAGCCTATGAATTATGAATTTATGAAGATATGCATGTTATTATGAAATTATTGTAAATGATTTAAGGATGCTTTGAAGGAAAAGTATCAATGTTATTGTGAAAGGTTTTCTCACAAGTTATTATGATCATGATTGTGCAAGGTATTTCTCACATATGGATTCACATGGGTGAATTGTTTTCTCATCTATGTTGAATTATGTTTAAGGAGATATTCTATGTTTGATCTTGAAAATGTGGATTGGTACTGATCATTGCTTTTCCTATGTTAAATTGGTATTTGACTTTTATCAATTTCGTTGGGATTTTAAGACTTAGCACCAAGAGGGCTTTCAGATGTAGACCCAAATAGGGTAGTCTCTAGAAGAAACCTCTAGTCCCAAACTACGTGCCCCAGTAGAATTGTCTTAAATGACCTAGCTAGTGGATACATTTTAGCAAATGGTTATATGTATGAATTCTACCTTGGCAAGTAGATTCCCCTTCTTTCGGTATGAGGGATATACTGGATTCTATGATATAGCTCTCATGGTCTTATTGTCGACTAAAGCTAATATCGCAGAAAATGATTATGTTTTCTTCAAAACTTTTCTTATGTCTTGAAATGTCAATGTATTTGACCATGTTTTACAATTCTCATGTCATTTCTTCTTTAAAGCTTTTAAATGTTTCAATATGATCATGCCTACATGTTTTAAGTCATTCATGCTACCATGCCTTTGTTTATGCATTCTTTCTCATACTTAGTACATTCCATGTACTAACGCATTCTAGTGCCTACATTGTTTCACTAATGTAGGGTCCGACACTCCTACACCCCATACTTATGGCTAGTTGGTTTCATTGACCTCGAAGATTGGTGAATCCTCATGTTCCGAGGACTGAGATACGTTCATTGCTTTGTGTCATTTACCATTTTCAGACTTTTGTATGTGATGTATGATTTACGTCCTAGTCACTTTCCTTATGATTTATGAGATGACTTATTGAGACTTACGTTAGACTTCTGCTTTGTCAAACTCTTATGAACTATGAAATGTTATCTTTGATTTTTTTAGTTCTATTATCTTGTATGATGTATGCTAAGCGGCTTGTGTAGGGCCTCTCGGGGTCCTATACACCATGTTACGCATAGGGTCTACTTTGGGTCGTGACAAACTTGATATTCCTAGCACAAGGCTTAGAAAAGTCCTAGGATGTCTCATTAGCCACGTCGAGTAGAGTCTTGTTCATAAGTGTGAAACACGCCACATTTATGAATAAGAGGCTATAAGATGTTTAGGAAGCTCCACTTCTTTCATTACCTTAAAGTCGTGCGATAGAGTGTAACTCTATATGTCTCTCTCCTAATCCTTATCCGATGCTTTTCAGGATATGACCCCTCGAAGAGCATACGTTAGGAGGAATTTAAATGAGAATATGGAACGAGAAGCTCCTTAAAAGGCTCCTGAAGTTCCGACTGACCCTTTGGCCGAACAAGTGACTAGTGCGGAGTTTTGAGTTGCTTTTCAAGTTTTTACCAAAGCTATAACGGCTCAAGCCAATAGGGAGGCTGTGGTCCCATGAACCCAAATGTATGACTCAAGTAAGCTATTAGATGATGGTATTTATATATTTATGAAGCTTGACCACATGACATGAATGACATCTAGATTTGCCCTAAATGCTTTTCAGGCTATTTTTCTAAATTAGGTCTTGATTAGTTTGGTATCCAGATATACCATCAATGATTATACATCACGCTTTCAAAACTATTTCCATTAGTTGTAGGGCAATTCTAGCATGAAGTGCTTGACTATGGGCCTTAAAAGCTATTATGAAAAAATCATGAATGGTGAAAGGTTTTCTCACTCATAGTCTAAGGAGCTATCCTATGATGTTTCTAGCTTGGATTAGTACCTTAATTCTACTTCTCCATGAATGATAAGACAAGCAACGAATATCCATGTCCCATAATGATAAGACAAGTTAAGATTAGTGAATAATCTGTGGGATTTATGCTTAGAGCTGAGTGGACTAGCGGCGAATGCCCATGTCCCATAAACTATTTTAGATTGACATTAGCTAGTAGATCCACTTCAGCTCAGATACATGGTCCTTACCTTGGCAAGTAGGACACCCCTTTTCAGGTATGTGGCAAACACTGGATTTGATGTTATAGCTCGCATGGTCTATATGTCAGTTAATGGTAAACTTCCACAAAATGAACTAAGTTAATTACTAATGTTTTATGAAGCTTCCTTTATGATTTAAAGATGCATTGATCATGCTCATTATTTATGAATCTTCTTAAATGATTTTACAATGTTTTAATTTGGTCATGCATTTCATGTTTTTGATTATCTCCCTTTATGATCACTTTTCATGTTTTATTGCTTTCCCCTTATACTTAGTACATTTCATGTAATAATGCATACTTGTGCCTACACTCCTTACATCCGTGGCTAGTTGATTGCATTAGAGATTTGAAGACTTGGTGAGTCCTCATACTTTGAGAACGATGTAGCTTAGCATTATGTCATTTCAGTTTCAGACTTTGAATGTGATAGATGGGTTACGTCCCAATCACTTTTCTTATGATGTATTAGATGGATTATTGAGACAAATATTATACTTCCACTTTGATTCAAAAACTTTTTAAAAATATGAAATGCTATCTTTTGAACTCTTTAAATTCTATTATCTTGTATGATGTATGCTAAGTGGCTTGTGTAGGAACTCTCGAGGTCCTATACGCCATGCCATATCTAGGCTGTACTTTGGGTTGTGACAAGTTTTAATGTGAAATACCCAAGGCATTTGGAACTCATTAGTAAAAAACCATTTTGGAAAAAGAGTTAAAATCACTTCACAATCACCATTTCACTTTAGAATTCAAGTTCTTGGAAACCTTTCACTTGCCAATCAAAACTCTCAATTTTTGATGTTACAAGCCACAATTGATAAAAGGAAATTGAATATTTAGAGTTACAAAGGTTTACCCAAATGATTCACCACGAAAATTCTCTTTAAAATTGCATTCAAGGGTTTTCCAAAACTGAAAATGGGGAAAATGGGGTAATCCCCCAAAATGGCAGGTCAAAACCCTCATCTGATCTCGCTAAAGCAAACACAAATTTGCTTAAGCGAGCCCTGCTTAAAATGGGGCTCTTGCTTTTGCAAACTAAGCTTGCGAGGGTCAGACTAAAAGACCCTTCATGAATGCGAGCTGGTCTTCACTAACTCTTTCCTAGTGAAAGGGAAGACCCTTTGCGAACACGAGGTCTGTAGGCACCAGAAACATCAGCCAACTACAAAATAATTTAATGGACCCTCGTAATTCAGTTGGAACCCCGAACACACAAACCATATAGGTAATTTGATTATACTTGATGTTATGAAAACAATGGAACCCTCAAAACACATATCTGAGGTCTCCGTGACCCAAACCTATGTAAGTGACAAAAAACTAATCATAAGGCCTAAAAAGGTCAAATCAAGATTCGGACCTCTAATGTAACACCTCTAATTTTGAAAAGTGAAAAGATTTCATTAATTTTGGCTACTGGTTTAGGTCTATGAGACCAGTCTACAGTTCGTAGAACTTTCTACGAGTCATAGACCAGTCTCATAGAAAGGGAAAAATAAGTTTTTTTTCAAAAATCAAGTCTAGTACCTTATCCTACGGTCGACCAACACAATCCTTCGTATGGTCTATGGGTCATAGATGTGTTCCGTTGAAGCAATCCAAACTTATTGTATATTTGGAGTTAAAGTTGAGTTCTACGGTTAGGGTCTATGGACCGTAACAAGTTCTACAGACTGTAGAAGGGTCCCGTCAAAAGTTGGATGGTTTTAAGGTCCTAGTACTTGATCTACAGTTGACCAGTACGGACCGTAGTCTAAGTCATAGACTAGCTTGACAGTTATTTCTTATGGGATTTTGGGTCTTTTCCTATATGGTTTAATCCTATGCTATGTCATTTTGGCTATCATCCTAATCCCTATATAAAGACTTTAAGTCCTAAATCTATCCACTTCAAACTCATTCTCGTATTTCCCAAAAACTCAACCAAATTCATTCTCTTAAATTCCCTCTCAAACTAAAGAAGAAGAAGAAGTCAGGGTTCTCTCCATGGTCATTGATACGCCCAAATTATACCTCCCTAAAGAAGTATAATCAGCCGTTGTCAAATAAAGGTCTAGACTTAGGCTAATTAACTTGTTGATTATACTCCGTAAGGGGGGGGGGGGTGTTGTAACACAAACTATTGATTCATTGATTATAATAACAACTAACCAAGTAACATGATTTAATGTTTTGTTAAACTAATAAAAGATGAAACTAGGGTGTATGTGTTTCCTACAAGTTCTTAACGTAGTAAACCTTATAAACCCTTACGTAGTGTTTGACATGCAAAGTCGGTAAGTTAGGTATCTCCTATTTGATTTGTGTTTCAAGTAGGAAATTTCACCACATAACTTGGTTGGTCTACAAGTGTATGCTTTTCTAATCCTTACTCTTGACCTAGATTAGCCCTCGCCTCTTTAGGTTAGGCTATTAGATAGCGGATTATCAATGCTAAATCGTTGTTGTTTAATCCTTTTTCCCATTCGCTACCTCCTTGGTCGGGCAAGTAGGAATAAGGTGAGTTCTAACATTGTGCACCGTTAAAAAGCAATCAAAATGAAGAGATCAACAGTACATGCATAAACATTATTCAAGGATTACTTAATTATTAGGTATACATTGTTAATTACTCATGGTTCTCACAACCCTAGTTGTGGACTTAGCTACCCATGCTTGGGTGATGACAACTCATAATATGTTTGGTTAAATAAATCATGAACTTACAATTAGAGTAGATGAAATTCGGAATCTTAAATTGATGAACAAAAGCCAATATTTTAAACCACACTTCAAGTAATTAAATGCACAAAGTGTTTGCAAATTAATTTTCAAAGACAAAACTAAAAATATCAAATTGTCTAACCCCTAAAACGATAATTACAACTAATATTTATAGACACCAAATCCTAATTAAAGTAGAAAAAGGAAATACAGAAAGAGAGGTTTTGACAGTCAACTCTACGGGTCATGATCTACGGCTCGTAGGTTAGACTATGGCTTGTAGATCACATGTGTAGAAGGAAGCTTCTTCAAAAGGCTATCTGAAAACTTCCTATGGACATGATCTACGACTCGTAAACCTAAGTACGGTCCGTCCTGGCAATTCGTCGTTGAAGTACTAGAGCCCAACATCTTTGTAGATTCCTACGAATGGTTTCTATGGCACGTAGAAGTTCCTAGAGCTCGTCATTTTCTTCCATCGTTTTACACTTAGCTAAGAAAAAAAATTCTTCAGATTAGGACTAATTCCTATGGCTCGTAGAATATCTTGCGGCTCGTAGGTTGAGTCGACATCCTCAAAAACACTAGTGATTTCAATCTTTTCACTTCGACTGTTCTAAAACCTATTTCTTGCAAAATCCAAGCAAAATGCCTTCACATCTACTAACAAATGCTTAAGACACATGCAAAACACCAAGTTTATAGAGTTAAAAGTGATGTAAATCTGTGGTACATCAACACTCTCAACCTAAAATATTTTCTTGTCCCCAAGCAACACTACTAACTCTAAACAACACGATGCAAAAGTAAACCAGAAAACTCAAACAATCACATGGCATTATTCTTAACATTCAACCCTCCAATATTAGTTTTTTTTAGCATAGTGCAATCACTTAGTTCAACAACAAACCAACACATGTCAATCAATTTATGACATAGACATACCAAAAGACACTTTAATACACATATAACAATCACCAAGATAGAAACTCTTTGACAGTTTCACTTATGCCCTCAACGCAAAGAAATCCCTTAGTTCACACAAAATTTGATTTATAGTTCAATTTTAGGGACTCATTATATGCTCACGCTCAGAATTGAATTCAATACAATACATGCATATTACCATAGGCTTGCCCTTATTTTCTAGACTTAGACTTTAAAACTGTTGAATCTGGATCACTGATGAATCAGGAATTTCGACTAATTTAGGGCTTACTATTCAATGATTTAGTGTCCTCAATGCCTATTACGCTCATAACTAATGTTAATATGTTGATATGCCGCAACAAAGGCTTAAGAGTGAGGGAAGGACATTATAATGCAAAAGGAGCAAAAAAGTGGAAAAGTTGAAGAATAGAGAAGCTAGAGCTCGCAAAAGTCACTCGACGACTCGTTGAGTGGGCCTCCATCTCGCCTAAAGTTCCAACAAAGTAGCCCATGGACCAAATCAACTTGCCGAACAAAATGGTGATTCGGCGACTGTCACAACCCAGGGGTACCCCCTAGATGTAATAAGACGTGTAAGACCCCGAGAGGCCTCATACAAGCCACTTAGCTTATAATAACATAAAGTAATAGAAATGAGTGGGAATTTAAAACTTTTCAATACAATCACAGTCTTTTATAAAACGAGTGGAAGTCTAACATATTTGTCTCAAACCGTCTAACATAAGAGAACAGAAATCTTGGGACACAGCCCATACATTAGTCCAAGACATAAAAGAAAAGCATAAAATAAAGTGGTGATCATATCCTCGAACAGAATGAGGACTCACCAAAACTTCACATCCTTGATCAACAACGAAGCTCGCCACGAGTGTGGGAATCAATGTCGTCGGACCCTATATTTGATAAGAATGTAGGCAAGAGTATGCGTTAGTACAATCAAGTACTAAATATGATGGCTAGCATAAACAACATAGCATAAGCATTAGTCAACATAAGACATAAGGCGTAAGCATAATCAAGACATAATAAGCATCATAATGAAAGAGGAACACTTCCTTAAGTAGCCTAACTTAACCTTAGTCAAGACTTAGGTCATCCGCCTCTAGTCAAGCTCACATCATGGAAGGCATATCTAGCAACATTGCAAGCAAATTATCTTCATAACATAATCATATCATTCATACTTACTTTAAATACATGGGGATTCACCTTAATGCCTATCTTACAAAGGCTAATGGGTATTCGCCTCTTGCCTTACTTACTTTTAGATCGCGGGTACTCACCTCCACAATCTCATCATATGACATGGGTACTCGCCTCCACATCATTTCATAAGGACATGGGTACTCGCCTCCATGTCCATTCATCATGGTAAGAATGTGGGGACTTACCTCTTGTTCAATTCTAAGGAGTATGGGAGTTACTCTTAGAATTCTAAGGAGTATGGGAATTACTTTTAGATCGCGGGTACTCGTCTCCACAATCTCATCATATGACATGGGTACTCGCCTCCACATCATTTCATAAGGACCATGGGTACTCGCCTCCATGTCCATTCATCATAGTAAGAATGTGGGGACTTACCTCTTGTTCAATTCTAAGGAGTATGGGAATTACCTCATATCCTTACATATGGAGGTCAAGGGTAATCGCCTCTAGACCTCTTCAATTACATAAGATTTTAGTCTAGATTCTTTTATTTTTGTGAGAAATCCTTTCAACCTAGAATCATTCATGTGATTAAACCTTTAACATTCATACATTCATAATTAAGCAATTCATGTGGGAAGTATCTCTTCCTCAACAATAACATCAATTGCCAACAATTCATATCATAAGTTTTACTCTCAAAGCCCTAATTCTCATGATCATCATCTAAGATTTATTCTCAAGAAATTAACATCATAATTAATCATATATACTTCAATCTCAAGCAATTCTAGTCATAATCCATCAATCCTATAAGGAGATATCAAAACCCATAAAGTTTCCCTTCAAGGCATAAACCCAATTATATCAGTTCTAGGTCAAATCATGGAATAGGCATGGGTACATGTAATTTCATCCTAAAAACATGTAATCCTATGAATTAAATCATAAGCAATCAAAATCCACTCAATTGGATCAACATTTAACATAACCCACAATATTGGAAGAAACCCTCACTAGAATTGGGGATATTCTTCTTCAAATTGTGGAATTCTAGGGGACTCCTGATGAGTCCACAAATTGGACTCATTTAGGGCTATATTTTAATAGAAATTGTGTCCTCAAATGCATGTTTTATCTCGATATCTGATGAAAACCTTGAAGTTTCAGGTATTTGAAGTTTGAGGAAAAGCATGGACATGATCAAGCAAAAATGAGCAAAAGAAGCTAAAAGAACGAAGAAATGAAGATGTGCGAATCACCGAACCCATTCGGCGAATCGCCAAACTATCACATATTCGCCATTTGTTCCAGTATGCTGAGCCCTGATGGAAAAGATAAAGTCGACGGAAAAAGGGAGCAGTCGGCGCATCGCCGTGAAGTTTTGTGAAGCAGTACCATGTCGCCCAATGACCTAGAGCACGACGATGTTGAGGACTAGTGCAAGACGTCGATGACCTAGACCAAAAGGTGAATTGTCGAGTTGATTGGCGATTCTAACTAATGACGCCGAACGATCCGTTGCAGCACAAATCTGTGAAAACTATAAATACTAGTTAGAGATGTAGTTTTAGGAGTCGAACATTTATTATAATTTTCATATAGAATAGTACTTTTTAGTATTTTTTTCTCTGAGTTTGAGAGGGTTTTGAAGACTTGAAGAAAAAGAGGGTTTAATCTTCTAGATTTGGAGTTGGGTCTCTTGGATTCTTCATTCTTGGCCTGTAACAAGACTTAAATCTTCATACCCATTTGAATGCAAGCTCATTTAGGTATAAATTACTATCTCTTGATGTGTGGCTAAAAACCCCATTCTTGGGGGTGTGATTTAGAAAATATGTGTTTATATTATTCTTGGGTCTTGCTTGCTGATAGGTTAGATGTATTTTAATGGTCATTTCACCTAGTGGTTGTGGTTTAATTTAATGGGTTTGTAGTTGCAAATACAAAACCACCGATGTGTTTTCATCTTGCTCGAGAGAGAGGTCACGGAACAAAGACCACTAAAGTGATGGCCTAAGGAGTGGGTCGACATGAGGTTCAGCCCGTGAGGGTGAGCCCTAGTTGCATATCGTAACACTCATCTCGAGAGAGTGAGTGGGGTAAGGCGTAGGGTGGCCTTCATATGGAAAATGCGTGTCCAAGAGGAACCCATTTGTAACGGGGTAAGTTGCCCGAGAGGGAACTTATTTCCATCTAAAGCTTAGCCTAACACTATTAGCTTGAAAATTTCCTATTGAAAGCATGTACTCAACGATTTATATCAACTTATATTGCGGTCACACCCCAAGAACTTCTCCCCATACTTACTTTCCCCATTAAATTTTGTTGTTTTTATTACACTTGTGACAAACTCCATTTGATATTAGACACATTTGTGTCACTTTTTAGCTTTCTAATGTTTTTATTCGTAAATGTCTTTAGCTATAACTAATTAGAACTTAATTTTATTTTTCTATTAATTCTCAAAACCACTCCCTTGGGACATGACCCCAACCCTTGGTTGGGTTACTATATTATCGACGATCATAGACAATCGTACCGTAGGTTAGTGTCATTGGTGACGATAAGCATCACAATGGCGCCGCTGTCGGGAAGTGGTGTTATTTGGGAATTCTTAGTTAGATAGAATTTTTTATCCTTCTTAGTTTTAGCTTTATTAATCTAAATTGTAGTTTTGTTTTGCTTGTCTTAATATCAAAGCAGGGAATTAAGAATGGATGATCATTATGGGTACCACACGGACCATCCCCTCCTGAAAGTACTGAACCTCAAGGACAACCTCTTGACAATTAAACAAGTAGGGGATGAGAAAATTAAGGAAATGTGGCTGAATTATCAAGCGGTGCTGCAACCAAGCCCATCTCATAGGATGACGGACAAGGCGTTATTGGAGTGCTTCTATAAAAGTCTGGGACCCGAGAATAGAAATGTAGCCGATCAACTTTGGGAGAGCGGCATGCTATACCAGCCCTATGAAGTAGTAGAAAAAAATCCTTGATAGCATGGTAGAAGCAAAGAAAGAAGCCTAAAAGAAGCAGGAGTGGGATGCACTAGTCACCCAGTTGGATGCTCTATCCAACCGAGTCACGGAATTGGAAGTACAAGCCATGGGAAAAGAAAAGCACTTCTCCCTCCTAAAGTGTAGCCGTGGGAAGAAACAGGGAGCTGTGCAATATGACGAAACTCTTTCACTCATTCGGCTAAAAATTGAAGCACAGGAGAAGATGCTGAATGAGATGAAGGAAAACATCGAAATGCTAAATGAAGAGTCAACCTCTCACTCCATGACTATCCAGCTGCAGGATGCTCAAATCGGCCATCGATATCAGGTCACTACCTACCATTCACGAAGGACTCGCTTAATTACAACCTTGATGACTCCGAGGATGAAGAATAGATGTTGACTTTCGTCGTGTTGTGACGTTAACTAAGGCGATGTTTGGGAGGCAACCCAAAACCCCTTAACATCTTATATTTGTGTATTAGTAAAGTAATAGTGTGTTGTTCGTACAGGGTGAAGTATGGGAGGTGTTCGAAAAGTGCAGGGTTGCAAGCAACAGGTCCAGTTCGCGAGTCACCGACGAGGTCGGTAACCCACCTTTATCCGCCGTTTGAACTTCCAGGATTATTGGGAAAATCTGTAAGACTCGGTGAAGTGAGTGATTACTCCGCGAAATGCCGAATAACTTAGCAATTGCGATTGTTGTCGCCTAATGGGAAAGGACTGGACTGTTTGTGAGAAAAAGGTTTAAGTTCTCGAACTAGCTCACTTTTACACTCTTCTATTCCTCCAACTGCATCGGTGCACACTAATTGCCATATATTCCTTCATTACCTAAGTTTCTTAATTAGAAATTTATGCTCGGCACATGGATCGCACTCTATATTGGCCAGCGCAAAAGGGTGGCTGTGATGCATTCGAGAACGTGGGTTGAAAATACGCGCATCGGGTTGCTTAGCAAAGCTGTGTATGGCTAGCTGAACCACTCAGCGGATCGCTTAACGTCCCCACCTCGCCTTCCTTGTAATACAAATATTTGTTGAAGGAATTATGACTAGAAGCAGCAGATACAGCCAGACATAAAGTTGCAAGAAAGAACATGCTGCCCCGACAGTTGGAGCAGATGCGTCACCAGGATTATTCTCTAGCCCTCTATCTATCTTTCTATAATTTGTCGCTTGAATTATTGTTATATGCATTTGAGGACAAATAGTTTTTGTGTTGTGGTGGGTTGAAGCTTACCTTTTGTGCGACTATCATTATCTATGCTTTTGTGTATATATTTGGGCTTTTCCGGTTAAATTGTTTTATCTACTTTTCGTAGATGTTTGAGCTTATGGCTCTCTTTTATCTTAAAATTATAAGATGATTTTGAACCCTTCCAAATTTTTTTGAATGTTTTGCACTTTTTTGCCAACTTATATATGCTCTTAAATGTGGCTGTTCTTTTGCAAAAATTTGAGTCTCGGTTCCAATCAATACCGATGACTTAAATAGTGCTCTCATCGAACGAACATGAATTCGCGGCTACGATGAGTCCAAATGAAGTTGCATAGACAATATGTGAACTCTTTGCATCTTGTTATGACTAGCCTTGTATCAAATTGATTCTCTTGTGATGATCATTGCTAGCGAAAGTGTGGAGTCTTGTTTAAATTGTAGTGTGAATGCCTAGTGTGGTGAGCTTACCTGTGAACTATGCATGATAGATCCTAGAATTTTCCCCGTTGGTCTGGTCAACTAAGTGATGCTATCTCTTGATATGATCTTAGGCAACTTCGAAGAGTGTGAAGCAATTTGACATATACCTCTTTTGTGACCTACCTTGTGAGTGTGTGATTCTCTCTTGAACACCCCTTAAGCCTTACCTTTCCTTGGAAGAAAACTTGATGAAAACTAGACCTTTCTTAATCCATCACCCATAATCCTTATGAAGTTGTGGTTAGTTTGAATATCCAACTTAGGCTAGTTGGGGGTGTGCTGAAAAGAAAAGGGAAAGTCAAGAAGTGCAAGAAAGTCCCTCCTACCCATGGTTTTGAGGAAAATAGAACCCCTCCATATAAAAGAAAAAAAAGGAAAGAGAGGAGAAAGAAAAAGATAGTTGTGCAATAAAGTTGAAAAATGAAAGGGGGTTCCCAAATAATCCATGGAAAGTGAATAATAGGATGACTTATGATCACTAATGAAAATGATGAAGGAAAAGGAAAGGAAGTGTTGTGTGAACCACATTTCATGAGGATGAAAGTCACTGAGCCTAAATGACCATACGTTTGCACTAAAACCCATTATAAGCCTTGAGAAGACCTTTTTGATCTTGAGTGAGCTGAAACAAATGTTGATTGGAAAATACGGGCAAACCTATGGGTGAAAGCATGCATTATGTTCTTCTTTGTGAGTGTGAGTGTTGCATCTAATTCATAGCTTTAAACTATGAAACCATGGTGTGAATATGGAATCATACTTTGTGTGAGGGCATTTGGACACTATACTTGAGCTTGAACTTGCATTTGAAGAAAGTATTGTGAGCATGAGATTTGTTGATATTGGTGAGTCACAACTTGAATCTTTGAAGTGCACATTTGATTCCTGCATAAGTAAATTGAGTTTTGTGTGCATCCATGATTGAGTCTTGTGTAGCACTGCTCGAAACACCCTTTTTTAACGGCTGAACTTGAGTTTGCTTGAGGACAAGCAAAAGTTTAAGTTTGGGGTGTTGATAAGTCCATAAATTGGACTCATTTAGGGCTACATTTTAATAGAAATTGTGTCCTCAAATGCATGTTTTATATCGATATCTGATGAAAACTTTGAAGTTTCAGGTATTTGAAGTTTGAGGGAAAGCATGGACACGATCGAGCAAAAAGCAGAAAAAGAAGCTAAAAGAACGAAGAAATGAAGATGTACAAATCACCGAACCCATTCGGCGAATCGCCAACAGATCGAATATTTGCCTTTTGTTCCAGTGTGCTGAGCCCTAAAGGAAATGATCAAGCCGGCAGAAAAAAGGAGCAGTCGCCGAATCACCGAGAAGTTCCGCGAAGCAGTAACATGTCGCCCAATGACCCAGAGCACGACGATGTTGAGGACTGGTGCAAGACGGCGATGACCTACACCAAAGGGCAAATCGCCGAGTTGATCCGCGATTCCTACTAACGACGTCGAACGATCTGCTGCAGCACAAATATGTTAAAACTATAAATACTAGTTAGAGTTGTAGTTTTAGGAGTCGAACAATTATTATAATTTTCATATAGAATAGTACCTTTTAGTATTTTTGCTCTGAGTATGAGAAGGTTTTGAAGACTTGAAGAAAAAGAAGGTTTCATCTTCTAGATTTGGAGTTGGGTCTCTTGGATTCTTCATTCTTGGCCTGTAACAAGACTTAAATCTTCATACCCATTTGAATGCAAGCTCATTTAGGTATAAATTTCTATCTCTTGATGTGTGGCTAAAAACCCTATTCTTGGAGTGTGATTTAGCAAATATGTGTTGATATTATTGTTGGGTTTTGCTTGCTGATAGGTTAGAAGTATTTTAATGGTGATTTCACCTAGTGGTTGTGGTTTAATTTAATGGGTTTGTTGTTGCAAATACAAAACCTCCCATGTGTTTTTGGCTTGCTCGAGAGAGAGGTCGCGGAACCAAGACCGCTAGACTGATGGCCTAAGGAGTGGGTCGACATGAGGTTCAGCCCGAGAGGGTGAGCCCTAGTCCCATATCCTAACACTAGGTTCGAGAGAGTGAGTGGGGTAAAAGCGTAGGCTAGCCTTCATGCGGCAAGTGGGTGTCCAAGAGGAACCCATTTGAAACGGGGTAAGTTAGCCGACAGGGAACTTATTTCCATCTAAAGCTTAGCCTAGTCACTATTAGCTTGCAAATTTACTATCAAAAGCATGTACTCAACGATTTATATCAACTTATATTGTGGTCACACCCCAAGAACTTCTCCCAATACTTGCTTTCCCCTTTAAATTTTGTTGTTTTTATTACACTTGTGACAAACCCCATTTGATATTTGACACATTTGTATCACTTTTTAGATTTCTAATGTTTTTATTCGTAAATGTCTTTAGCTATGACTAATTAGAACTTAATTTTATTTTTCTATTAATTCTCAAAACCAGTCCCTTGGGACACGACCCCAACCCTTGGTTGGGTTACTATATTATCGACGATCGTAGACACTCGTACCGTAAGTTAGTGTCGTTGGTCACGATAAGCATCAAATCCATGGGAGGAAATATCCCATGGATGAAAAGACATCATACCTTAGTCACAATGCCCACAAAAGCTTGAAGATTGGGAGGCTTGATCTTGACCTAGCTTCAATCTCCTTCTTCTTCTTCCACCTTCTAGAGAGAGTATTTGAGAGAGGATTTGGATTTTCTTTTGGGAATTCATAGAATGACTTAATTGAGTAAGTTTAGGGGTCTAAAATCCTTATATAGGTGGTGTAGGTTTAGTCAAAACGACACCACATTGATTTAATTAAAACAAAAAGAGATCCATATGCCCCTAAAATAACTGCTAGCTCTCGATCCATGGAACCCTCACCGACAGATAGTCGACTGACCTACGGTCGATCCTGGTCAGTCATGGTCCATGGTCAGAGAGTTTTGGGCCAAACGATGGCCACTGGACCATGGGGCATGGACCCACCTACGATCTCTAGATCCCACCATGGTCCATGGCTGGACCAATTTCTAAACTACCTACCCATGGCCCACCTACGACCCATTGGTCAACCCACGGGCCGTGGTTGGCTCCTGTGGATGGCACCTGCAACCTCTGTAAGGTAGGTGAAGTTGCTTTGATAGGTCCCGAGCTAGTTTATGAAGCTATTGAGAAAGTTTGACTTTTAGAGAAAGGTTCAAAACAGCTCAAAGTCGACAAAAGTCTTATGTTAGATGTTAGAAGAAGGGATCTTGAGTTCGATGAATTGATGATATGGTGTGGGTCTTTGTTGATGAAAGAGGAATTTTATGAATTAATGCATGAGGTGATAGAATCACATGAATTATAATGATATCCATGTCTAATGCTGAAAATATAGATGTGTTGATTGAAAGTAAGTTGTGAACCTCAAGGAGGTAAAGTATGAGATTATGCATGTTTTATGAAGGTTATGTAAATGCTTTAAGAACACTTTGAGAGTAAAGTGTCAATGATTATGTTGTTGTTGTGGGCTGATTGAGAGGATATTCTCATGAAGTCATATGAACATTAATGTGAAAGTTTTTCTCACAATAGTAAGGATCCTAAGGTTGAAAGGCTTTTCTCACCTAATTGAATCTAAGAGTAAAAGTGATAATGGATGGTGATGAGTGCTCACGCATGATCTAATGAACTAACTTGGATTGGTTGTTAAGGACATCCATCCATGATACATGAGCGAAGACTTAATAACTAATTGTGGGATTTATGCTTAGCACCGAGTGGATATTGAAATGAGACGGAGGCTCACACAAAGTTGAGTCCGGGCTTCCAAATAGGAACTCTCACGTAGGAGAGTCCGGGTTTCCCAAGTATGTCTCATGAGATGGAAGCCTTCACGTAGTTGATGTCCGGATTTCTAGTAGCAATCATTGTATCCCATAACTATGTTACCCCGTAGGTTATTAGCTCGTAGATCCACCTAAGCTAAGAGTTACCGGTTCTACCTTAGGCAAGTAGACCACCCCTTTTCGGTGAGGGAGTCATTGGATTCCATGTTGACTCTCACATGGTCTCTTGTCGGTTAAGTCTTATTCCCACATAAAGAAATGATGAACTAAGGCATGCTTAAAGAAGTATCTCGTAGTGTTCAAAAGATTTAAAGATGATGTTATGACTTATGTTTTCCAAATACCTCTATGATGATGTTTAAACTTGGTAAATTGCATGCTTTCAAATGAAATGTCCCTTTTTGCATGTTTCAAGTGTTTTTATGCATGGTTATCATACTTGGTGCATTTTTGTACTAACGCCTACTTTTGCCTACATTTTTCCCAAGTTTAGGGTCCGGCACTAGAGGTGATCATACTTGTGGCTAGAGCTTGGATTCGAGTGTTCCCGAGCTTGGTGAGTCCTCATGGTTCGAGGACGGATTTCATATGCTTAGTTTCTTTCATGTACTTTCCCTTTTTGGACATGTTGTATGGGCTAGGCTCTATTTCATTCAATATTGTAATAGATGTCTATGATGAGATAAAGTGTCTAGACTTCCGCTTTCTTTTATGAAAAACTTTTTAGACTTGAAATATTGTTTTACTCTAAATTGTTCTATTGCTTTTGCTATGAGGACTAAGTGGCTGGTATGGAGTCCTTCGGGGTTCTATACACCATCTTACATCTAGGGGGTACCCCTAGGTCGTGACAGTTTTGGGCTTCAGTGAGTCAATTCGGCAATTTTAAGTCAGGGGTTGTAGGGTCTTTTCCCAATTGTTTTGACTCAATACTATATCATTTTTCCTTCTACCCAAAGCGCTATATAAGGATTTTTACCCACAAAATACCCAAATCAATTCATTCTCTCAAATTCTAAAAAGAAGATCAAGTCATCCTCTCAAATATTTCTCTCTGTAGAAGTTTGAAGAAGAAAGTTAGGGTTTCAAGATCAAGTCTCCTAATCCCCCATTGATTTATAGCTTTTGGCATCAAGGTATGATAGTCTTCATCTATGGAGCCTTTTCCTCCATAGAGTTCCTAAATTTCTCAATTTTGAACCTAGAAATCCCCAATTCAAGTTAGGTTTTTCTTCTATGTCATGGGTTCTTTTCAATGTTGATTTATTTGATTGTTTCATGAATTATTATGCATAAATTGAGATAATTCCATGTTTTTAAGATGAATCCACATGAACCCATGCTTAACCCATGTTTTATAGATTTTGATCATTTATAGTGGATTTTGAACTATGAAAGGTGAATTATGGAAATATGCATGTTCATTTGAAATTGATGTAATATTATGTATGTTGCTTTGAGAGTAAAGCATAAATAATGTTGTTGTTGGTTAATTGTTGTAAAAGGATTTCTCACATAATTACTCAATATATGAATGTGAAAGGTTTTCTCACATAAGTGATTCTAAGGTTGAAAGGTCTTTTCACCTAAAATGAATCAAAGTTAAGGATTTATTCTATTAATGAGGCAAGTGGAGATTACCCATGACCTCCAATGATAAGACAAGTAGCGATTACCTATGTCTCATAAATGTTAAAAAAAGTTAAGAATAATGAATATTATGTGGGAGTTATGCTTAGTACCGAGTGGAGAAGAGGAGATTACCCATTTCCCCTAAACTATGTACCAACATAGGTTGTCTAGATAGACATTAGCTAGTGGATCTACGTAAGCTAGAAGTTCATGATTCCTACCTTGTCAAGTGAGAACACCCATTTTCGGTGTGGGGTAGACACCAGATTCCATGTTGATAGCTCACATGGTCTTACATGTGAGTTGAAGGTAAATCTCCCGCCTAATCAATTAAGGTTATTTCAAGAAATATCTCACAAATGTTTTCAAGATGTTAGCTTGCATTGACCATGTTTTTATGACTTATCTTTCTAACTCTTTTATCTCATGTTTTATCTTGGTCATGGCATATCATGAACAAGTACTTTTAAGCATGATTTCATAGCTTTATGCATTGCAATCATACTTGATACATTTTTGTACTAACGCATACTCTTGCCTACGTTCTCCCAAATATAGGGTCCGGCGCTCCAGATTTGCACCCCCGTGGCTAGGGATATCTTAATAGATATTGAAGATTTGTGAGTCCTCATATTCTGAATTCCAAGACTTTACTTCCTATTATCTTTACTTTTTAGTTTTATATGTGATGTACGGGTTACGTTCCGATCACTCTTTGTACTAGATGTCTTTGATACATTGTTTAGACTACCACTTTGTTTTAAGAACTGTTGGAAAAACGTTTTTTAAAATTTTTCTGAATTGCTATTATCTTGTATGATGTATGCTAAGTGGCTTGGGTAGGGCCTCTCGGGGTACTATACGCCATGTTACACCTAGGGTTTACCTAGGATCATGACATACCTAGTGAAGACAATTATGGAGTAATCCTTTGGATTTCGGGGATGAACTTGAAGGAGAGCTCTACTTGTTCTGGAGAGAAAACGGTCTCCTCTTTCTCTTATTTTCTTTCTAAGTCAGATCATTTTTTGGAGAATGAATGTTTTAGGTAGTTTTTGACTAATTAATTAGGCTTAGACGAAGTAAAATGATGTAGCTTAAGTACCAAACGCATAGGGGAAAGAACAAAATGACCCCAACTTTTAAAACTGAAAACATGCCCAAAACGGCCAGTCTCATGATCTATCTACTGCTTCACGGGCCGTTTAAAGCATCACCGCCCATCCAGTGGGTCGTCATGTTGCCTTGCCCGGCAAGGCTTCACTAAAACAAGCATAACATTTTACTCCGGGCTCTAAATTAGGAAAACTTGGTGGTGTTGGAAAGAGGACTCAAAGACCTTTAATTTGATATGTTATGGCCCACCTAATTCATTTTGTACTGAGATATATGATCATTTGAAATTGACCCAAAACTTAAAAGTTGATGAGTTCCTTTCACGGGCGACTTCACGGTCTGTGTGAAGCTTCACGGATCGTCTTAGTGCCTGTGATCCTTCATGGTCGCTGGGTGCAACTTCATGGGGTGGAGTGATGGGTCATGGACCTCTTCACATCCCGGTAAACCCTCCGTAGACTTCCTTTTTCTCGTTTTCATTCCAAGTTCAAATTTTTGAGGTGTTATAGACCCATCCACCACTCATACGGACACCGACACATAAACTCCACGTGTTTGTCTTCACCCTTTGTTTTTATTTTCATTTTAGTGCATTGAGGAAAACGCACACCTCTTTGAGAGGGGTGTGGGTAGTCCCTGCGACGAATCTCCTGGTGAAGTCTTAATAACCGAGATACTTGTCCAAATTTTCTTGTTGAGTTTCTCGACGAAGTCTGAGTACCCCAGACACTTGTGTGTGTCCTTGAGTGTTTCTTGTTGTCTTTTTTCCCCAAGGACCTTTAATTTTTATTGAACCAACATGTTTTGTAAAAGTGAAAGAAGAATAGGAACGCTAAAATACATGGCATGATGGTTGATTTTTGAATAAAAATAGGCCCTCTCTAAATTATTGATGTGTTGTGTTTACTGCTTTGATAAGTGTGACTATGATAGATCTTTGCATGTCATGATATATACTAATATAATAAGCATGCCTTAATCTAGAAAATGAACTTGATAAATTAATGATTAATAGTGAGAATCTATGCCATGTCTGTGTGAGATAGTTGCATCAATTTTACTTTGTGTACCAATTCAGAACTTGCCCCATTAGTCATGCTATGATTGTCGAACTATTGTTTAGGAAAGGATCATAGGTCGTTGTTGAAATTATCCCACTTAGCCTTAAAATAACTACCCAAATGAAAGTGTTTTATTCCTCGATCCAAATATTTGGGTTGAAAGTAGATCATTTTATTGTATACCCGATTGACCTTCCCCTTTGCTCATGGTTAACCTGTACTTTCACCATGGTCCCTACTTGGACACTGTGCACCTTAACTCAAGAAAAATGCCTAAGTTGAGGGTGGCTACTGTAAAGGAAAACAAGAAAGAAAAAGGGTATAAAAAAATAGAGTGATGTGTAATGGGAGATAAATGGGTGTGGCAGCTGTAAAAGATTTAAAAAAATGAATGAATGGAATGATGAATGAAAAACACGACAGTTGAAAATTTTTTTAGAGAGATAATGAAGAAAAAGAGAATGAGAGAGGAATGATTATTGGTTATAAAAATTGGAGTTAAGTAGAGTAGTGTTAAGAAGGGCAATAGTCATTATGTCCAAATCTACCACACCCATCCCCGAGCCTACATTATAAGCCAAGTGAAGTACTATAGTGATCCTAGTTCGATTGTCCAAGAGTCAAAGCACTAAAATAAGAGCAAGCCTATGGTATTATTCATACATGGTTTGAATTATTATTTTTTGTGAGAGTGAGTGTGTACCTAGTCCATGTTTTTCAAAATCATGATATAGTGTGCAAACAAGACTTCTTTCTGTTGAGGGCATGAGTAGAACTATTGGAAATTGATTATCTAGGTGATTGTTGACTATGTATATAGCCTTAGATGTAGATATAATGTCATCCATTGATCTGCATGTGTTAGCTGGAGAAGAGACAATTATGCACTGGTTGTTGAAAAAAGAGGAGCATGTCGTGATTTTAAATTATATTGATAAAAGCCATCTGATTGTCATAGCTTCTTAGTCTTCTCTTCCTAGGTGTCATAATGTGATAGTTGAGTCAGTCACTTGAGGAAAAGCAACGATTTTAAGTTGAGGGTGTTGATTGGTCATGAATTTACGACACTTGTAATGCTTAAAAATTAAGATTCTTGTCAAGTCTTTTAGCACATTGTTAGTAGATTTAAAGAGTTTTGTCGTTGTTTTGCAGGAAACAAGTTTTTGGTAGCTAAGTGTTAGAAGTGAGATGTACAGTGAAGTGTGGTCATTTACGCGCAATTCTATGAGTTGTAGTCTGAACTACGAGCTATAGATGGTCTCGTAAATAAATTATCAGAGAATGGTGAAATATAGTCTGAAGTGTACGAACAGCTAGTACGGGTCATAGAAGGGTTTACGAGTCATAGATGCACAATATTTTACGTGATGTCATATCTAGCGCAGCCAATCGACCGGTTTGAGGGTGAGCCACTCTTATCTAGCTGCCACATATATTCCTAATGACACATGTCTCTTTCTTTTCGGACATTGTTTTACTTAGATTAGTTTTTGCTACTATTAGTCAATATTAGTCAGAATCCTGATATGATGAATTTTGACTTTGGGGATTGTAATAGTTAGATTTTCACATTTTTATCTTATTTACACTTCAGAATTTTTATTTCCTATTGAATAATTTCAAAATTGTTAGATAAAATAGTTATGGGATGGTTTAGTTGGTGATATATTATTCGCCCACTGGAGAATTAATGTGAGTGCTTAAATTGTGATAGCTGATAACACTCAAATTACTCTAAAATTATTAGAAGAGTCAGCGGACATTGTCAATAAAATTACTCAACTAAGAGTCGGGGTCAAATCCCACAAGGAGTGATATAAGAATAAGAATTCAAAGAGGAAATTGAGATATGACTAACTCATTGTAGCGATTAAAGCAAGTGAGTGGATTATTCCACCAAATTTAATCAAGAAACTTTGGAATCGGCTATGGACAATTAACTAAAGAAAACAGGGGTTAGACAATTTTGATTGAATCTAGGGTTGTGGGGTTTGCAGTAATTTTAATTAAGGGTACAATTGCTTGCTCAATAAAGCTCAACAACAATGGATAAGCAGGGTAATCATTGGTAACACTAATCTTCTTTCGATCTCATAGCATTCATTCATAGAATCTTCTCTCCATTTCATTTATGTCAATCACAAATCAACCCAATACCTTGCTTTTGCAACTAAAATCATCTAAGTTGCACACATTGAGTTAATTACTCACTCCTATTGGTCTCTTTCAAGCACCAATTGGAGATCTAGAGGAGGATTAAGTTGATCACCTTAACCCCTAAATTAAGTTCATGCTAAACAACTCAAATCCATGGTTGAACAACAATAAAACAAAGTAAGGTGAAAGACCCACTAGTTTAAATCAACACCCAACTCCATAACCACACACCTAGAACTTGGGGTTTCACCACACTTCATAAAAAGCAAAGAAATTATACCTATGCAGCCATTAATGTGTTGAAATGGAACAATAATATTCAATACTCACTTCGTTTTCAACCCTTAATTGTCAATTACAAGGTTAACCAACACCCCAAAACTAAGAACAAAACTTAATATTGTAAAACCCCTTATCCAAAAAGGAGTAATGAATCAAAATTTTAGAACTCTCTGGTGCCATCCACGAGGGTTAACCACGGCCCGTAGGTGGGTCCGTGGATGGGTGGCTCAGGAGTTGTCCAGGCATGGACCACAGTGGCAGCCTACGGACCGTAGGTTGGACCACGCCCCGTGGTCTAGTGGCCGTCGACTGGCCAAAAGTTTCTGACTAGACCACAGACGTGCAGGACGGGCCATAGGTCCACCCACGGTCCATCGGTCGTTGTGTCATGGGTCACTATGTGGCAGTTATTTCATGGGTAGTTGGGTCTTTTCCTAATTAATTAATTCATATACTATGTCATTTTGCCTATATTTAGAACCCCCTATATAAGTCTTTTTACCCCCAAATTCACTCCACTTAATTCATTCTTCTTAAATCCCAAAAGAAAACCAACTCCTTGCAAATATTATCTCTCTAGAACTTGAAGAAGAAGAAGGTTCAACTAGGGTTTGAAGCTAAGGATCCAAATTCTCCATTGAAGATAGGCAATTAGACTTGAGGTATGGTAACTTTCATCCATGGAGTTCCCAAATTACTCTATTTCAAATGATAGAATTCCCCAATTAGCTAGGGTTTTCCTCAAATATCATGTGTTCTTTTAATTATTGATCTTAATGATTTAATTATATTTAAATATGCATGAATTGATGATTTACTATGATTTTATGATGTTTCCCCTATGAACCCATGCAAACCCCCATGTTTTCCAAATTGTGATCTCATAGAGTTGGGTTGTTGATTATGAAAGATGAGTTTTATGACCTAAAGCATGAAGTAATAGAATTAAATGAAATTATGATAAAATCCCTATCTAATGCTAGAATTCTAGATTTGGTGATTGAAAGTATTTTTGAACCTTGAAATGGCAAAGTATGAGTTTATGCATGATCTTATGAAACCTATGTAAGTGCAATTAAGGGTGCTTTGAGAGTAAATTGCCAATGTTGTTGTTGTTGTTTTGTTATTTAAAGGATATTATCATAAAACACTTACAGCCATGATGTGAAAGGTTTTCTCACATAGATAGGATTCTTAGGTTGAAAGGTTATTCTCACCTAATTGAATCAATGAATAAGATTTATCCTAATGAACTAGTTTGGATTGGCAAAATGGCATGCCTTTTCATGGATAATGAGAATAAGTAAGAAAATACTATTTCATGGGAATTATTCTTAGCACCGAGTGGATATTGACATTGAGATGGAAGCTCTCCCGTTAGTACAGGCCAGGTTTCTAGAAGAAGTCTCAAGAGATGGAAGCTCTCCCGCCAGTAGAGGCCGGGTTTCTAGTAGCAATCTCCTTATCCCATAACTATGTGCACCCATAGGTTGATTAGCTAGTGGATCCACTTAAGCTAGAAGTTCATGGTTCTACCTTAGGCAAGTAGAACAACCCTTTCGGTGTGGGAGACACCGGGTGATCATGTTTTAGCTCACATTGTCTCTCTGTCGATTAAGGCTAATTCTCCCACAACAAGATGACTAATGAACTAAGCTTACTTAAATAAGTATCCCATATGTGTTGAATGACTTAAAGATGATTAGCTTGCATTGACCATGATGTTATGACCTATGTTTTCCAACTATTTCTTCTATGATGTTTAAACTTGGTAAGTTGCATATCATGAAATGAAATGTCATTTTTAGCATGTTTTAAATATCTTTATCCATAGCTATCATACTTAGTGCATTATGTACTAACACATACGTTTGCCTACATTCTCCCAAATGTAGGGTCCGACAGGCAGGGTTTCCATTCTAGTGGCTAGAGCTTGGACTTATCTCTTTCCGAGCTTGGTAAGTCCTCATGGTTCGAGGACGGATTTCCCTTATTGTAGTTTTACTTTCGTATTTCCTTTTTGAACATGATGTATGGGCTAGGCCCACTTTCATTCGATTGTAATAGATGGTTATGTTGAGACATGAGTTAGACTTTCGCTTTTCTATAAAATTGTTTTGGACTTAAATGTTGTTTTACTCTTTATTGTTCTACTACTTTATGTTATGAGGACTAAGTGGCTTGTATGAAGTCTTCAGGGTTCTATATGTCATGTTGCATCTAGGGGATACCCCTGGGTCGTGACAAATATTTTTTTTCTCACTATTTAAAGAATAAAAAAACTGATAAAATGATCTAGTTTCTCTCTCTTCCAAGCTATTGATACTTTCCCAAAAATATCTTTCACAACCCATTCAGTGTCATTAGTCGTGCTCGTCGAACTCATTCGACAAATCATTGTTTTATCTTTTAGCTCGCCCTTTATTGGCTTCAGGCTTCAAGTGTTTGAACTTCAATGGACGGACTCGATAGAATACACCTTTCATGATCGGCGAGTTGCTAAATTCACCTTGTTCGTCTAATTTAGCCTTCATTTTCACTAAGCAATATGTCGCTTTCGGCGATGTATTTGGGTTTGCCTTTATTAATTCGGCACATCGCTGATGTGACCTCTCTTTATCAATGTTCCTTGATACTTGGACAACAAATACTGTCAACTTCGACGATAATCAACTTATTAGGCGGTTCGCCTTTTTGTTTAGGTGATCAACAGTTTGGTGATTTCTACCCTATTCAGTGTTTTTAACCTCTTTTTTCATTCATTCATCATGACCTTGTCCTTTAGCCTCCATAATTGCAAAATATCATCAAAATAGGACATAATCAGACATTGAAGATACTAATGATTGAACTAAAAAGCAACAAATGAGTGCAAATTTGCCACTCATCAATAGCCTTGTAGCATAGTAGGATGGGCTGAATGATGAAAAACTTCTTTCGAAGAAAGCCTCTTGGCACTGCATGTCATACATCATGGCAAGCCTTTTCCGGTCATGTCTAACCCTATTTTGGTTTAGTACGGATGTTTTGGTCCAATAGTGTCTCAACAAAATATAAGTACATGTCAAATATGATTTTGAAGGGAGACCAGGCTGAGAGCTAGTGAATATAACCTCGTTCCTAAGTTTTCTTTCTTATTTTATCAAGAGAAGGCCTAAAATTGTCCCTCATCTTTCGTTTAATACTCAAAGTCATCCTTGAGTTTTCACATGGAGCACTAATAGTCCCTCATGTTTGCAATATTGGTGCACTTTTGGTCCTCCTCTAAACTTTTACCTATTTTTTAACATTAATTTTGTTCATAATTTTATGTAAGGGATCTCCCATCGTCTTTTTTATATATTTAGTAGAAATAGCTAAACTAAGAACATTTTAACATATGACATTGCAAGAAAAGAAAAATATATACTATTGTACGTGAAATCGTCGTAATGAACCTCTCGACTTTACTTGCAATACAATTTTTACTAAACAAAATAAGGTTTTTTTATTCTCACAATCTCTCACATGGAGTTATTATTTCTACTATATATATAAAATGATGATTAAATATTCCATACATAAATTATGAATTAAATCAATGTTAAAAAATAGGCAATATTTTGAAGGAGGACCAAAAGTGTACCAATATTGCAAACATGAGGGACTATTAATGTTCCATGTGAAAACTCAAGGATGACTTTGAGTCTTAACCCAAATATGGGGGACTATTTTGGGCCTTTTCTGTAATACCCCAGAAACTAGTAAGTTAGACTAGAGAGTTCTAGAGCTTTTCGTGAGAGTTTTAGAGTTTGATTCGAGGGTTAGAATCGTAAAATGACTTCCCGTACTTGGAATGAAGGTTTTAGGGGTCTAATGTCAAGGTACAACTCCCCAAGGACCAACCAAGGATCCTTGAGGCGGACCCTAAGTCAAACCCCCAAACTGCCAAAAAACAGTGACCCATGGAGGGACCTACGCCCCGTAGGGTGGCCCACGCTCCGTGGGTGGTGCCTCGTGGACCAAGGCCAAGTTAAGGGGCTGCAGAGCCCAACCCACGAAGACCCAGTATGGTCCGTGGGTCCATCTACTCCCCGAAGCTGTCCCATTTCGGCCAAAGCAAGGGTAGAGGGGTAAATTCCTTAGTTAGTTAGTTTATTGTAGGGTCGTTTTATATGTTTCTAGTAGACCTATATAAGGGTTTCTAAGTTATTAATTAATCCTTAACACTTCATAAAATCCCCAACCTAAAATCATAACTAATTTCCCCCCGAATAATTCTCTCTCAAAAACTCCATTAAAGAAGAAGAAGAAGAAGAAGGAGGTCAAGTCTAGGGTTCAAGGAGCAACCTTACCTCTTCAATTTCGTGGTTAATCTTCATAAGGTATGTTAGATTATTGATTAACGTATCAGGGACACTTCATCCAATACTAAGTGTCGACGATCGTTCAATAGTAATATAACCCAACTAAGTGAGTTAGGGTCGATCCCATAGGGAGTAGTACTTCCTTTAAATTCAATAATAAAAATACAATGACAACCTCTCCAATCAAACAATTCTTGCACAATTAATGTTCAGATCTCAAATTTTGAGCTTTAACTATCAATTTACACTTCAACACAAATAATCAAATAGTACAGTAAAGCTTGGGGAATTGATCAGCCAATTATTGAATCTCAACGAAGTGAATAAACATTATTTCTCATAATGGGATAATTTGTTGTGGGTAGGTCGAACAATATATAAAGTAACTTTCTCTCGAACAATTACCTTTTCTATGTTGAATTCTCTTGAACTTCAACACCAATCGAAAGAAGCCCAACTCTTTGCCCTCATCAAATCTACTCTCTCGAGCTGGATACAAAGGCTGGATACAAAGTAGGAAACCCACTACTAAGGACGCTAAGATTGCCACTTTGGTTCTACACCTCTTTCTCAAGCAAGTGCACAACACTGAAATTGTTACACGAAATCATGCAATTCAACCTCGAAAAACAGTAACAACTTAGACGCACTTCAAACTAACACCATTATTCGCATTTAAGGAACACCCACTAAGTAAGATTCAACAATTGGCTTCATGATCAAAACCCAAAGTGAAGGGTTTTAGCCACTCATCTTAAAAATAAGAAAATCAAAATTAATTATCACTCTCATTGTTGGGTACAAATGATAATTATAGATGAAAATTAATTGATAATCTCCTCTCTTACAAAATATCTCTCTAAATCTTGCTAAAATTACTAACAAAAGCCTTTGGTAGTGTTCTCTCCCTCAATATTTCCTTTCTCTTCTTTTTTGAATGAGTGTCTTTCTCTAGCCAAAATTAATTTAAACAAGTCTGAAGTGTCAATGCTTATGATCACTCGGTAAGGTAAGTCGGTGTAACAACCCTAAAAATGAAATAGGATGAACTAGAGCTTGGCATGTGTTTTGGAAGTTGGTAACTTATTAAAATGATGAGTTTTGGCTTTTAAAGTTTAGTTTGAATAGTTTTGAGGTCAAACGTCAAGGGACGACCATGACGTTCGGAAACTAGTCTTTTGGTGCTAGTATGTTCTAGTGTGTTGTCATTGAAGTTGGTGTGTTGTCTGAGGTCTAAAACTTGTAGAAGTGACCCTAGTACCTAGATTGACATGTGTAGGGGTTAAACGTTCGAGTACGACTCCCCAAGGACCACCCTAAGGGTCCTTGAGGAGGACCCTAAGTTTTGACCCCAAGCTGCCAAAAAGGGGTGAACTACGGCCATGACTTACGGCCAGTAAGTCCTTTGACGCCTCGTAAGTCTACCTCCGTAAGTCAAGACTTAGCCTAGGGAGCCTTAGCTCTCATGGTCAAGTCTCAGTCAGCAACTACGAACTAGCAGGACGCTCCGTAAGCCCACCTACGATCTGTAGGTGGGGGTCTCGTAAGCCACCCCTGCAATCTGTCAAGTTTCGGGCAACTTGAGGGGTGAGTTGGTAAATTCACCCCCACGTTCCTATTAAGACATGGACGGTTATTTTATGTATTTTTAGGTATTTTAAGTATATTAAAACTATAATTTCCCTATTTAGAATTCATTCTTCAAATAAAACCCTTCCCTCCCAAAAAGGTTCTCTCTAGAACTCCATTGAAGGTTAAGGTGAAGATCAAGCTAGGGATGTAGATTTTCAAGGGTTTTGTTCTTCAATTTCGTTTGGTTTCATCAAGGTTAAGGTATGGTGATCCTTTATCTAGGGCAAGCTTCACCCTAGAGTCAATTTCAAAATAGTTTTCAAGTTTCCAATGTTTATGAAAAACCCTAATTCTTACTCAAACTCATGGGTTCTTGCATCAAACGATTTCAATTGATAAGATATGATTACGTTGATGTTTAATTGATGATTTAAGATGAAAAACTCTATGAACCCATGATTTCACTAAACTCCTAAATTTGGCTTATGAAGTGGGTTTTATGGTTATGATTGGATGATGATGGAATTGTTCTTAGATTGAATTGTATTATTGATTTCTATTGTTGTCTATACCTAATTATGGTGAATTGTTCGGGAATTGAGTAATGGTGATTATGCCTTTGGAGAATGGTAAGTTGACCTAACTTCATGTTATAGTAGAATTGTTCTTGTATGGATTGATCCACTTGAAAGGTGGAAGTGGTTATATATTGAATGTGATGTGAATATGGCCATGAAGGCATTATATGGTGAATTGAAGTGTTATCATGTTATTGTATAGATGGTTGTATAATGTGAAGGTGTTTATGTGATCTCAATAAAGATCTTGTGTGTAGTATTATTGTATTGTAATGGAAAGTATGTTCTCTCTTAATGATCATGTATGAGGTTGATCTAATGTGAAAGGTCCTCCTAGTATTGTAATGTAATCTTGCACATTGATTTGGTAGGCCTAGGGCATCCTCTTCCTTGTGTAGTTGAATGTGATGTGATGAATGTATCTTAGGACCGGTAGACCAAATGTGGTATCCCCTCCATGAAGTGTGATTGATGTCTTGAATTGGTAGACCTAGTATAGGTCCCCTTTCATGAATGAATGAGTAATGACCTTGAATCGGTAGACCCAATGTAGAAGGCAACCTTCTTGGAAAGTCATGAGCTATCCTTAATGTACCTTGAATCGGAAGACCTAGTGAAAGGGCCCTTTCTTGTGTAATGTACTTTGGGTCGGTAGACCTAGTATTGGTAGCCCTCTCAAGTACAATGAATGTGAATGAAATACTCTATGGGAATGGAGGCTAAGCACCGAGTGGATAGGGTTAGATGGAAACTCTCCCAATGATAGGCTAGAGTTCCAATGAACATCTTCCTACCCCAGAACTATGTGCCCACATAGGAGATATATTAGCTAGTGGTCTACACCAACGCTATAATATCATCTAGTTCTACCTTAGGCAAGTAGAACACCTCTTTTTGGTGTGGGGGTAGAGCACCGGATTCAATGTCTAGCTCTCATGGTCTATGTCGGTTAATGTCTACTCCCATCATGTGGGATGTGCACTCTAGTTATTGGATATGCTCTACAACGTGTAGGTAGTAGTATGGGATGCTATCTACACATGGCACGAGTAGGCTTTGAAGATACTAAAGTGAGTTCCCTAAGCCTTAATGGCTAATGAGTGAAAGTCCTCTAAAGGAATGAATGTGTCCTAAATGGCTTACTGAAGATGTTGACTTATTGTCTAAATGAAATGATGAATGAGTAGCTTATATTGATGAAATGATTACTTAGCATGTTGTGTATAAATGGAAAGGTTCTT
>JAJOOR010017437.1:0-17941 GCA_036250505.1 Solanum acaule
AATTCTTTTCATTACACCAAAATACAAATGAAGTAAAAAATCTCAAAAGCACACAACAAAGGCTGCTTTTGTTTCTCAATGCACGTACTTGCCATAGCATTTCACCACTGTTTGAGAGAACCTATATATATATATATATTTCCTAACAAGTCCAAAACCTATCCTCAACTAATTTGACAAAAAAAAATTCTTTTCATTACACCAAAATACAAATGAAGTAAAAAATCTCAAAAGCACACAACAAAGGCTGCTTTTGTTTCTCAATGCACGTACTTGCCATAGCATTTCACCACTGTTTGAGAGAACCTATATATATATATATATTTCCTAACAAGTCCAAAACCTATCCTCAACTAATTTGACAAAAAAAAATTCTTTTCATTACACCAAAATACAAATGAAGTAAAAAATCTCAAAAGCACACAACAAAGGCTGCTTTTGTTTCTCAATGCACGTACTTGCCATAGCATTTCACCACTGTTTGAGAGAACATATATATATATATATATTTCCTAACAAGTCCAAAACCTATCCTCAACTAATTTGACAAAAAAAAATTCTTTTCATTACACCAAAATACAAATGAAGTAAAAAATCTCAAAAGCACACAACAAAGGCTGCTTTTGTTTCTCAATGCACGTACTTGCCATAGCATTTCACCACTGTTTGAGAGAACCTAAGCTACATAAAATAAAAGTATACGAAGGTCCATAAACAGAAATAAAATTATAATGCAGTACTAGGTGGTCCATCTCTTCCCATTGTGACTAACACATGCAACACCAACTTAACAAACATCATCTCCTCTTACTAATCTGCTTTTAAGAAAATTACCTAATAAATTTTAAAAAGCCCTTAAGAAAGCATTCCATGTAGATACCATGAAAAAATCATCACTTTCTAAGATGCTTTCCTCTACCAAACTGACTTCCATCCAAGCCTCATTCCCTCCATAAGCATCTGCCGTATACCCTTTTCAACATCATTCTGTCATCCTCTATGAGCTCTGATGGCCATAGATCTTTGTCAGGAAATCCTTGAACTCGTCTCATTCCTAATCCTAGATAGATCTTCTCAACGATACTTCCTAGGACACTTCGGTATTTTGTTCTTTCTGAGTATTTTAGCTACCGTGACATGCTTATTGACAATGAAGAGAACAAGCTGGGAATTCTCTCTTCAAGGTTTAGCCTCTACAAATACTGTGAGTCAGAATCAGATGTGCTAATCATTATCAACTGGGAACCTGATGATTTGAAAAATACTTCAATCCAAATCAGTATATCCTTCTACACTCCTGCCCTTTATGAGGTTACAACATGCCTCAAAACCTATCATGCCCTCGGCATCCATGATAGCAAGAATCACTTCCCACAAGAAGTCCTCCTTTTAACTTTGGATTTTCTACTATAATAACTTCAAATTAAGATTTTACGGAGAAGAAACAACAAACATATATAGAGATTCACTGTCCCACTTCATATGACGCTACTACTATTTAGAGAATCACACAATTGTTTCTTTGATTATTGCTTCCTCTGTTCCATTTTTTGGCACTATTTCCAATCAATCTGTTCCAAAAACAATATAACATTTATTATCTTTGGAAACAAATTAACTTTAAACTTCACAATTTACCCTTAATGGCATGCTTTAACCGCCACAGAAATCTGTAAATCTCATGGAACATTTAAGACCACAAGTTTCAAAAATCTTTGTTCTCTCGTAAATTTCCTGTCCAGTCAAACATTGTCATGAAGGGACCTTTCACAGCACATGTCTAAAATATTTTTAAGTGTCAACATGATATATAGTAATTTTCATGTACTTCCTAAATATGTCAACTATTTCAAAGAAGCTTGAGGGACCAATCATCAATGTCCAGATTTACAAGAAATTAAATGCTTTAACCCTTCGAATTTGTTTTTCTTTCTGGGAAGGAGAGTAAGTTTTTTAGGCAAACTGTTTTACTAGAACAAGAGTAAGAAGTGTTGAACAACTAAAATAAATAAGAATATCATCTCTAAAATGTAAGCTTGAAGTCAATCACACAAGTCAGTATGATATCAGAGTAGGAAGAAATCTTCAATTCAAGTCATGCTTGACCCAAGAAAAAGCATCAGGTCGGCATTGATGGAGCAAGCTGAAAAACTAAAATAGATGACGAAAAGTCAGAACTCAAAAAACACCAAAAAGAAGCACGGGGAACTAAGTGGCACATAGGACTAAATGATAATCCATGCACCAGGATCCCCTCTAGAATTCATAGGGTTCACCTTTAGGAATCACGTTACAATGATGTAGAATTGGCTTTTCATATATGTCTCAGCAGCCAACTTGCCTTTGAGCTGGAAACTATTGGTGAAATGCTCACTTTGTTCATGAAATAAACTAGGGGAGGTTAGCTTTGAAGGAGGTTGAGTTGACAGGGAATATCCTCATGTATCAGTAAAAACAAGCACAGTAGGCCGATACTCCAATCAGGTTAGAGCACAACCTCTTTTATGGTGTACTGTCGGTCTCTTACTAAGTCGCGCTCTTGTAGCCAAGCTAATTCTAATCAACATCATCATGTTAGCAAATCTTTAATCCTCACCTCTCATGACCTTCATCAAGAGAAGCGCAGAAGTACATAATACTATGTGTTGGTCAAGCATGGTGTTTTATTGGTTAAAATTGTTGGTAAAAAGCAACAAGTAGCTTTCGCCAAAGCAGAATCTTAGTAATATCAAGTAACTTGTTACAAAAGTGGAATCCCCACCAAGAAAAGTAGAGATAATCGTCAATCAATCTCAGATGTTGTTGCCAAGCTTCAATTGACAGTTTCCTTGTCAATTTGTGGGTTTAGAAGCATTAAAAGAAATTAAATATGGTGAAGCATACAATGTAGATTCTTGACAACTTAAATGGCATTTCCACCATCAAATGGTGAGTTTGGATGTACAAGGAGTAGCTACAAGAAACGAACAACGCTAGCAATAGTGGATTCTATAGAGTGCAACTCAAGTACTTTTTGTGATGGATGCATGTTGTCTTTATTTCCTACTCTAATCACTAAATACAAGTTCAACAAGTAGTCATCAATATAATCTAAGTACAATAAAACTATCAGCAGGTACACTATACTAGAAATGTATTGAAGTGTCGTTTCTAATCATCGAGTTTTATCTATACCGGCTGATAAGATTGGTTTTCTAGAAAAATATTATCAGGTAGAGTTCTTCACTAAATAATAAGTGATGAATGTCAGCCTAGTCAGTAACAGCTGGCAAGTACAAGATGAACTTCAAACTAGCGTACCTGATATGGCAGGAGTGAGAATTCCATCACCAATTACCATGCAGGTGCCAACAACTACAAGAATAAGAAGTGCGTTCTTCCTATATGGATATGCCTCCAACCATCTTTTTGTTTTCGCAGCAAATGAATGCTCATGGAATGTGCTACGGCTATAAGTTGTCAGCTCCTCATCAGTTCGGTGTTGGTTTGGAATTGTATTTATCTTAGCTTGTCGACAGAGTAATGAATAAAGAGCAAAAGTCCCACCTGGAAATTGTAAATTCAGTTCTTCCACCCTAGTGCATCATAGAATACTTATATTGATGCTTCTTTTATTTATCTAATTCATGCATTAGGAACATGTAGCTGAAGATTCTGGCAGACAGAAGTTACAATTACATCAAACTGACAAGGTACCAAGTAATTATCAGAAAATGTATCTCGTGATTCACTATAGTTGCACAATAGTTAGGAATTCAGAAAAACATAAAGAAACAAACAGCAACTATCTTAACCTAATGTGACAAAATCTGATGAATGACCAATACAAAGTCATATCAGTTGAATTTAAAATGAAGTTCAATTTTACTTAGTGAAGCTTTCATAATATCATCAAAATTAGAGAATCGGTTTGCTGCAGTGAACAACTAGCCTCAATTTCTAAACAAAACAGTCCATACAAAAAAGCATTAATATTCAGGAAAGCATTCCTATCTATGAGACAGTCACATAAGAAGGTTGTTTTGGCATATAATAAAAATTAAGAATCAAAATTCGATATCTCTTGTCAAGCTAGAAAATATTAAGCAAAGGCATTAATTTTGATTGGAGAATCTCTCATTTGTCCAATTTCATATTGTTCCACTCTGTCCTTATAGCAATATGAGCTACTTATAGGAGGCATGGTTTCTTAGTATCAGTACAGGCTCTCTTGTCTAATGGAGGATCGGAAGCAGCCTAATGGATAATGATAGGCAGACCAAATACTACATATTGCAATCTAGGAGGTATGGTTTCTTAGTACTCTTTTTTGTTTTAAGGTATCATTTGATGGTAATAGAGGGAAAATATTCGGTTCACATTTAACATTTTAATTTGAGAGGACTTCAAGAGACAATTCCTTGTGATAAAACATCTCCAATTAGACTAAGTTGAGGGCAAAATAATTGGATAGACTGCTCACATCTCCAATTAGACTAAGCTTGGTAGTAAGAGAGAGGAACATGATGTGTGGGTTAGGCGCACGTCCCGGGTATGAATCTATCACAAACTAAAGCCTGCTATTTAAGTGGAGAAAGGTAGAGAGCCCATTATCACTGGTGTTCCAAATTGTGCCAGCTTGGCCTCTAGGATTGCTTGGTTAGTAATACAAAAGAATTGGGAAGACCGCTTTGGGGATGCTAGACTGTCTTTTCCTTTTCGACAAAGAGAGCTTAGTCGACTGCAACAGTTTGAGTGCTTCAATCGATGCACCGACTGAACAAGTGGGCTGTGGTGTACCAGGTTAACAAAAGCTAATCCTCTTTATTAATTACAGTTCTATAACAGATAATCTTGTGTCATATTTCTTGTCAAGAATCTTATCATACCTCCTAAGCATTCAGCAGTGGTTCCTTATTTTGAGAGGTGTAAGATGAAATTTCAGGGTTTCATGCAAGTAGGATTGAGTGGCTAAGAATCTAAGACTCATTCTAAGTTGTCTTTATATCGTTCATCGCATTGTGACAGATGGCAAGAAATAGTTTGAGTTGCTTGACGAACACTGTGTTGCCACATCTTTGCTTAATGAGGTTTTAGCTATTAAATATCGAGATTATGGCGATAAGAAGAATGGACAAATACTATGCTGTTGCTGGTGGTGGTATGGTGCATAAGGTTAGAACCATGCCAGGAATGTGGTGTGTTTCTGCAGGGCATAATCTCTATCAAGATCAGAAGTCTTCTTTTGGTTGATCGTAACTTTTTATTTACGCGAAATAATATACAATTTATCGTCTTTTGTATACATTTATTCTAGATTTGGAAAATATAGGCGATGGGAATGAGAATATCAGTCATTCTCTAGTATTCTAGAAGTTCTTCCATCTATTATTATCTATGTGAAGCAAAAAAAGGAGTTTTTCTGAAGGTAAGTAGCAAGTGCAGGTGAATTGTTGTCATATATCAACTAAGGTGACATGAAAATGAATGGGGGAAAGGAAGAGTATTGAAACTTTAATTACAATGGATACCAAAAAGAAAGGGAGTAGGAACCGAGAAGCATCACCCAAATTGCTTAAGGAGCATGACCATTTTGCTTGTCAAAACAAATTTTTAAACCATATTGTTAATAAATCATATAAAATATTTCACAGGAAAGAGAGTTTTATAGACCATGTCAAATCTGAAACAGATGTCCTACCATTGGCTGCAATCATACAAAATCCTAGAGAAAATAAAGGAATCTTCTGTGCCAAACTAGGAGGAATCAGCAGCATTATGCATTTCAGTCAGAATTTTTTTTCTTCCCCATACCTACAGCCGCATCATGGCTTCTTCAATACTGTATTCCCTTTTCATACCTTCTTCAAAATGTTTTACTTGAGCCGAGAGTATATTAGGAAAACAACCTTTCTACTTTCACAAGGTAGGTGTAGGGTCTGCGTACACACCACCCTCCCTGGACTCCACTTGTGGGATTACACTGGATATATTGTTGTTGTTGCCATACCTACAGCCTCACCATTGATTTCATTTGCTCCAAGAAGAAAGCAAGTCCAGAATATTAGGTATATTAGTTTCTTGATATGTCTGTTCTATAGTTTCTCCGTCTCTCACACCACCTTACACAACACATACTCTTTCCCACATCCTATTGATTTTTAGCCCTGATTATCAATGCTAGGTTCCTAGTTGTAACCTAGAAATTGCAGTTCTCTGTTCTATCTAATTGACCGGTCTTCAAACTGAGAGAAAGGACAGCTATCTTAATCCAGCCAATGAAAGGTGGACAATCAAGCTAAATCATCATATATGCCATTTCCAAAATGTGTTAGTAGTACAGAGTTAGAATTTTCAGCTACACAGAATAATTTCATTTAGACATCCTTCTCTGACTTTAGAAGCAGTCATGGAACACTTACTAATCATAGGACATGCATACACAGATACAAGGTATCAATATATTAATCAGATGTGTAACTTTTACTTCAAAATCAGCTTACCTTGGCCATTGTCATTTGCTCTACATACTATGAAAACATACTTGAGGAGAGGGATAAGCGTAAGAGAGTATATAATTAATGAGAGTGCTCCAATGACATCTTCTGGATCTTCAATTCCACGGGGAAATGTATTATTGTAGACATACAAAGGAGATGTCCCAAGGTCTCCATACACCACTCCAAGACTCTGATAAGCAAGCCGCAATAACAACAATGTCGAGAATTTCTGAATTAAGACACGTGAATCAGGTAACTCGCTAAACAATGAGCATAACTAAAATGATCCATAAGTTGCTCACTTTGTGATCAACGAAATTAGAGCAAGCACCGGGTCATAACCACATTCAAAGAAATGCAAGTATGAAGTTTGCAGATGACGTACAATTTCAGTTATCTGCTTTTGATCATTCATTACTGTTGCATTCATAAAGATGAAGTACACAAGTCTATACACGATGAACTACATACCATACATTATATATATGTACACACACATGTTATTTGATATCAACCTAAAATCATCCTCTAGATCTTATAGAATAGCTATCCAATCATCTATAGTGGCAGATGAACTAATTAATGTCTTACTAGATCCATGTAATTCTTTACATACATATTTTATGAGACTGCTAACTACTCATGCAATAAGATCAAGTAGGCAACAAATCATCCAAGCATCTTTAAGCTGATTGAGTGCTAACACATAAAAGTTCAATTAATCAAATGAATCCAGCAGTGCTTTGGCAAAAAATAAAAGGGGGGAAAAGTAAAAAGAAACAGTAAAGAAGTAAAGCAAACAGAAAGCAAAAGGTCCCTAAAAAATGGTATCTTTGACAATAACCTATTCCTGAGGAATCAATTTCATGCACACAAAAGAAAGGTACATGATACCTTTTCTCTATACATATTTCTTAGCCTTCCAGCCTCCTCATCCATAGGCTGATCAAGCTTTTGCTCTAAATCCCACATCCCTCCTTTATTTTCATTATTCTCTTCATCAATTTCCATCTCTCAGATCAAATCCAAGAACTACTGCTTAACTTGAACCCTCCAAGAGTTTCAGGCCAAAAAGAACCCCTAAAAGCCAAACTTGGAAATGGAACAGTGCAAGAACAGAGTGGATATATCCAAAAAGATTTGATTTTTTTTAATTCTTCTCAAGTAACTTATATTCTCAAGTGGGGTCAAGTCAATCAATATCAACCACATAAGAAATCAAGCCAACTTGGTAACTCCAACCCTTTCATTTTAGTAACTCAATTCTCCTCAAAAAAACAAAAAGTGCACTGAAATTAAAGAAGGGTTCTTTTTTTTTCTTCAAAAGAACTCAAAGATTGAATCTTTGAAGAAAGTGACCAAACCTCAATTCTTGAAAAGGAAAAGGGGAGAGAGAGATAGAAAGAGGGAAGTTAAGAGTCTGTTGCAGTCATTGTTGCTGCTTCAGTAAACTCACTTCTTTCTTCTATCCCATTTACAGAGAAGAACAAACAAACAAACAAAAAACAACTCAAATCGCTTTCACTTTTCAAAGTTTCTTCACCTTTTATCTCTTGCTATATACTGCTCTGTGTTTGAGAGAGAGATTTGATAAGAGTTATTTCATGCAAAGCTGGCAGTTTTGGAAATTAGTATGATGTTACTGCAATGGTTTAATTTCTTGCTGTATTAATACAAAGAATCAAAATCAATATTCTACCAACCAAATAGATTACTCCCCTCCTTTTCTTTTTGGTTTAGTTTTAAAAAGTGTTTCACGTGATATATTTAAAATCATATAATTATATAATATTTTGGTATATTTTATATATGTCTAATTTAAGATTTCAAATTTAAAAATTATGTATGTTAAAATAGGACAAACAAATTAAAACAGAGGGAATTGCATCGTTTAGCACTCGGGAGATTTAATTTATAGTAAACTTGAAGGTCGTTAAACGACCGTCATTTGGCAATGTGTTAGAGTTATGCGGAGATTAGTTATGAGAGAATTCATGAATTTTTTTATGTAATGTATTGATTTTACGAGGTTTAATTATTCATTTATTAATAATTCCATCTTCTATCCTACCATGAAATAATATATAGACTCTCTCATAACTTATAAATTTAAATCAACATCATATTAATTTAATATATATATGAATAATTTACCTCCTAGCCAACTATCAAACATGATATTACTTATACAAAATTTAATACATATATAAGTCACTTTCAAATCAGCTACCAAACTTTCCTTAGAGTACCAACTTTGCTCGCATGCTCAAACTAGTGAAATATCAATTTTAAAATATTAAGTTTGTTATAAATACACTATTACAAAATTTTCTTGAATAATTTTGTATTCAAACATACAACTTGTAAGTAGCTCAGAGTTTCTTGAAAATCCTTGATGTAGCAACTTCCTCACACCTGCAATTAAGCATATATACAACTTGCAACTAGTTCAAACATACAACTTGGAAGTAGCTTACACACACAACTTGTCAGTAACTTCTGAAAAGCCTCGCAACAACTTTCTTTCTTCTATAAATAGGAAGACAATTCAATTCATTGTATATCAGTTCGAAGATGAATAACATATCAATCTCTCTATACTTATCTCTATTGTATTTACTTTATAGTATTTATTTCATAATGTGTTATCAGCACAAGACTTTGTCTTCTCGAGAAAATACTTTAAAATCATCAAAGATATGCATTTACCTTTATTATATTTCATAAATCTCGTAGTGATTAAGTTTGGGCACACAATTTTAAGAAATTTTCTCGAGGTTTCTTCATATGGTAATATTATGTTAACTCTCCAAATGTGTTTTTCTTACTAATCTATTATGTAATTAATGATTGATGTTTTACTCTCCTTTAAGAATTTAGAGTCAGATTATGATGATATTTAATGATAATTGTTGTTACGGCTATGTATTGAACTGATATGAAATTTATGTGTGAATTAAAATGTTGAAAGTAAACATATTAAAATTGAAATGCGTTGATTGACTTGTACAAACTCTGTATATCATGAATATGTACTTGTTATTTTGGGATCAATACAAATATTTAATGATAATTGTTGTTACAGCTATGTATTGAACTGATATGAAATTTATGTATGAATTAAAATGTTGAAAGTAAACATAAAATTGAAATGCGTTGATTGACTTGTACAAACTTTGTATATCATGAATATGTACTTGTTAATTTGGGATCAATACAAATATTTAATGATAATTGTTGTTACGGCTATGTATTGTACTGATATTAAATTTATGTATGAATTAAAATGTTGAAAGTAAACATAAAAGTGAAATGCATTGATTGATTTGTACAAATTCTGTATATCATGATCAATATGTAATTGTTATTTTGGACTCAATACAACACACATACGTAACAAATCATTGAGATCAGAGTTGTACGCCTAGAATATATATATGGAGTGGAGTGGTACATATATAATCATTATTTTATGGAGGCCTTTACACCTTTTAAATTTTCAAATTTGTATTAAAATTATTAAAGACACTATGCTCCAATTTTCATTAAAAAATTAATATTTTTATCCGAGTACTCTGAAGCCCTTCATATAAACTAAAATAGAAAAAGTATGATTCTATATAATCTGTGTACTATCAACTAGATACGTGTTGTTCGTGCCAAGTATATATTCAATATTTTTGATCTTCGAATATTGCATTTTGATTCTTTTGAATAAAATATTTATGCCCCAATTTTAAGTTTTGATACATTTTGAAAAAAAGTTTGTGTGATAAAATAAGTCGATAAATTCTGACAAATCATCATAAGTTTTGATAAATTAGCAAATACTTGCCTTATCACGAGTCCTAGTGGATTGTCTTGACTTTAGTATAAATTATATCAGAACTTTGGAACAAATAACTCACGAGCTTTAATGGATCCCCAAAGTTTGAATGGATGGACAAAAACTTGTCACCACCATATGCAAATTTTGTTGGATCATCAAGACTTTAATATAAATTATGAAAAATGTTATCAAAAATTTATTCCCAAATTACAATGGATCATTACTAACCAAGGCTTCTACTATCAAATTAGTCTTTCATTAAACAACATAAATATAAACATTTCTCACATAATAAAACACAAAATTTCAAATATTAAAAAGAATAATTTTTATATTTTAAAGTTTACTTTTTACGGCCAGATCGAGGGGACACAACGTAAGACTGAAATTAAATTATGTAAAAAAAAAAAAAAGTCGTAGCCAAATTTATTATAATATTGATAGTATATGGCAACAAAATCTATATTTTTTGGTAACAAGAAAAAAAATTGTGGTTAAGAGCTATTTTATATAGCAATAATTGTTATAAAATAATATAACGTGGATGTCCACTACACCAAGAAGTTACTACATTACTTCCCTCCATTGTGAAGATAATCCACTACACCAAGAAGTTACTACATTACTTCCCTCCATTATGAAGATAACCTCCACCTTTATGATAATTGTTCTTGTAACCATTCACCTCCATAACCTCCTTCATTATATTCATGTTTAATGTCATGTTTATGACTAGCCTTTTGTATGCCTTTATGTTATACTATAAATAGAGGTATGAGGGTTCCTATGTATAGACTTGTAGATTTGGTGAACACTTGAAGACTTGGAATAATAAGAAAAGCTCTCATCACTTGTCTTCCTATTTCTTGCTTTCATCTTCTATATTTCTTGTCTTAATTTGCTTTAGTTTTACAACAATAATTAAATTAATTTGTTGCTATTTATTGTATTAAACTAACAATACTATGGTTGTTGATAAAAGTTATCACCAATCAATTTATATTTAAAATCTAATATATTAATCATAAGATATGCAACAACATTTCAATATTTGTCAACACGACTAAAATTGTTAAAAGATTTATGATATAGCAATAACTAACTAAAATTGTTGCAATATATATATTAATATTTAACAACAATATTAATATTGTTGCTAATTCCAGACTTTCTTGTAGTAATATTCTAGATCACAATTTTTTTTTAAAAAAAACTTTTAATTCTTAATTTTATGGCAAATCAAATGATGGTACATAAGTAACGTTACAAGAAATTTAGGAGCTCTATTTTGTGCAAATAGTATCCAAGATCTTCCCAAAGACTCCTACATTTCTCTTATCCTTTATTCATAACCAAGACTTCTTCATTTGAAACCCACTTATTTGACCAAATTCTTTTTGTCAATCATCAAAAAATTAAAATTTAGATTCAACATTAACTAAGTTAATATTGGGAGAAATAATTTGTGTAGGTTACTTAGAAATTATTAGTTGTATAGTCTTCTACAAAAGATTTTCAATTTTACGTATAAGAGATCTTTATTTTTACACATAAGAAATATGAAAAGTTTATTTTCTTTTATTAATTTTACAAGTGGTCTATCTTTATGTTTTTTGTATGTATATGGGGAGAAAAGTTGATGTTGAGTACAAAGGAATAGATTTCGATTAAAATAAATATTGTCTTAAAAATATCCATGTATTCAGTCAGACATGAATGAAAATAAATACAGCCTCTGAACAACTCCCAACTTAAGTCAATCGAAGATTAAATAATTAAATGTACACCACCATAATGACAAGTGCAAGAGAAAAATATTTTGAAATAGATCAAGTATTATACTTCTGTGATTATTGAGGTATAATAATTTGTCATAGGTCTATTCTTGATTGACCATTAATTAATAAACAAATGTGCTACAATAATAACACCATTATAAGATAAAAGTATTTAATGGATGATAGTTAGTAAATAATTACTAGGTTTTGAGGGCATTATTAGTAGCAGTTAGTTAGATTTATAAGCATGAGGGAAAGATTTAACTAGTTTTTAATATAATGTTAAAATCATTATTTTGTTTTTTGTCTTTAGCCAAAAAGTGAGGGACCACCATGGATTTTGAGTGTTTTTCTTGTTAGATAGCCCACCACATGACATAATTTCTGTCATCTTGTAAATAATTCGTGTCTTATTGCCTTCATTTGGTGGACACACATTCCTCCTATTGACCCCTCCATATTCCATGACAATGTACCCTTTTCCCCTACTACCACAATACCTAAAAAGGAAAAAAGGAAAAGAGTCATATGTTTTACCCAAAAAATCACAAGTATTTGCTTATGGTACTCTCATAAAAGAGTTATGTATTGGACAATTGATTTTCATATTCCCACTTAAAATAATAAGGGTGAGGATTATAAGCAGAGGTGAATTCAGAATTTGAAGACGACGGAAGCATTACTAATGGTGGATGCGGGTTAGTCGAAGCATCGACATACTTCATCGAAAAACATAAAAAAAAATGGATTAAACAAAACGTAACATAGATTACTCTATGGTTGGATAGTCTTGACCTTCAGTGTATGCTTTGAGGTTACTAGTTCAAATTTCGCTAATGTGTTTCAAGGTGCACATTGAATTATATGGTCATTATTTAGGTATATACATATGAATCTTGCCTTTGATAAGAAGAATAAATATATTTAAAAAATATGACGAGATAAATATAACCTTTTAAAAAAGAATATACATGAATAAATATGACATTTTTCGTGTATTTTATTAGTGAAAATTACATTAAAGTAAAACGGATGTTAAGAGGTCAAATTTCAACCAAACTATTGACTATATGTATCAAACTCCAGCAGGATAGAATATTTGCATACTAATAGCTATTAATTGTTTAATTGTAACTAATTTAACTTCAAAATTCTAACTAAAGGGTTAAACAAAGTTAAACATCACTACTTACGGTAGTCAGTTAATTAGACAATCCTAATGGTAGTTAAAGGAGGCAGGGCGGATCTACATGGAGTTCAGGCGTTCACCCGAACCCCCTGAATCAAAAAAATTATATATATTGTGCATATAAGATCAAATATATATTTTATGCCTATATATTTAATATTGAACCCCTCAACACAAGTAAGGGGCTTGATTAAGCGACTATGGGGTTCAGAAACTAGTAGGGCCGCGGGTTTGAATTTGGCTAGCAACATCTTTCAATGTTTTAGCTTGAAATCTGGTATAACTTATTTGTCAACACTATTTAGCATGTTTCTTTTTAACCCCTAAACGGAAATCTTGGCTCCACCACTCAGAGGAGCCGAGTGGTAGTTAATCTACTGTATAGAAGTCCTTGTATATATATACACAGAATTGTACACCTATATTATTAGTCAATCAAATCACAAAATTTCATTTCACATAATTGTGCAGTTTTTTTGTGTTTTTTTTTTTCAACATAAGCGCATTTAATAATAATAAAAAAAAAGGAATATCCAAGAGGATATGCTTTTAATTTAAATTATATATTGATATTGATGTGAAAGCAAGTGTTTAGAAGATATAAGCAGCAAACTTCCATTTGGTTTTTGCTTTTTAATACCCACTGCATAAACGTTTTTTCCCTTTTACAATACAAACGTTAAAGCGTATAGGTGACTTATTTTTCTTATATAAAAGAAGAAAATTAAATTTATATGCATATATCATCTATATCTATATCTATCTATCTATATCTATATTACCTTAAAAACATGAACTCATAACTTGAATGTTAAATTACTATAATATCCCTAACTTAGGTTGTGACTTTTTCAATGAGTTGTGACTTTTCCGATAAGTTGTGACTTTTTTCAAAGGGTTGTAATATTTCGATGAGTTGGTGCTTTTCCAAATAGTTGTGACTTTTCCAAAGGGTTGTGACTTCTCGGAAATTTCATGACTTTTCAGATAAGACACAAAAAAATATTGTTCATACTATCCTTTGTTGACTATAAATAGAGGGGCTTCGTCTCATTTTTCAACCACAATTTTTTTTAATCTTGTACTCTTCTTCTTCTTGCATTTTAAATTTTTTTGTGTGACTTATTGTCATTGAGTGAGTTCGAAGTTTAGCGGAATATGAGGTACCACTATTCTGATGAAGTAAGTCGTTCTATCCTAAGAGATATGTTTCATAACCTTGAGTACTTGAGGAAAATAATTTTGATCATATAATAATCACTTTTTTGCTTAATATACACATTAGTATGTAATGTTCCAATATATGAATTTAACTTGATGTAGTCGAAAATCATTTGTTTTTGTTAACAAATTCTCTTGTGATGTATATGCTTCTGAATATCTTTTTCCAAAATTTAGAGAATTGTCACAATTTGTTTTTTTTATGCTTAAAACAAAAGAATGACTTTATTTATCAATGCTACTTATGTGATTTAGATTGTTAGGAAGTTTGCTTCAAAATAGTTATTACTATATAAATATTACCCTTTTGTTTTTCTTATTTACTATTTTTTAATATTTTAGTATTTTAGACGAAGAAAAGTTCATATGACTTGTAATAACGCCAGTTGAAGTTTGTATTAGTTTAGTTTTTATTATTTATTTATTGTGAGATAAATATTTTCATTAATGCAAATATATATTTATATTTTGGTAGGTATTTGTATTTAAATTAAAGTATTATATATGTCACAAATGTATTATCAAGTTAACAAGATCTTCTAACTTCAAAATATATTATTTTAAAATCTTCCAAGTTCTTTTTTTAGAAAAAAACTCACAACAAATGTGAAAATATGTGAATATATATAAATCATATGTGAATATATGTAAGTATAAAATTTATTAGAAATTCAGTTATTGCACATTAATTCTTTAGTTATAACATTATAAATTCTCTTAGTTATTACTAATTATTGCAAACGTTCTTTACACTCTTTTACATTCTTAGTTATAATATTATAAATTTCATAGTTATTACATTAATTATTTATGTCTTTCAATTTCCTTATATTAACTTTTGACCAATAATTTTTCATATTATTATACCGCCACAAATAGAATATATTCTTTAATTTTAATTTTTCATTTTTCCAGTAAAAAAAAGGAAATCTTTCTCAATTAACTATGGACAGTCAGATAACTATCTTTGATTTATGTACACAGTCAATCGAGAAGTCAAATATGAGAGCCAACAACAAGAACGTCATCTATTATGTTATAACTTATAAAAATAAAAATTAATATACAAAAAATAGTTCTAAAAGATAAAATGTAGTTGCTCTCTTCACTTGTTCATATGAAATCTAAACAATTTAACGTGGAATACACGTGCAAAACACATCTGGTTAGATGACAAGAAAAATACAAAACAAATATTGTCTTTAAGGTAATATTAGTGAGATACGACTAATTACATAATTGAACCTCATCAAATTGAAATAAATATATACATTATTGCATTTAACTAATAAAATTTTCATTGACCATCTTCATAGGTTCGAGTGAATAAGAGATATATATGATCCACATTGAACATTCACAAAAGAATCTGCATAATTATTTTGTGCTAAGCTTATTATTTCAAATCTTCTCTTAAATAAGCAATACTCTTTACTATTACATATATTTTTAGAATTGATAATCACGTGCAACGCACGTGTCAAAGAACTAGTATATATATATATATATATATTATTATAAGTGGGAACATCACAAATGAAAAGTTGAAATACCAAAATGCCCTTGTAAAATTAAATGACTTTATTACCATTTTTAAGGTAAAAAAAAATCTGATTTTCCCATATTTAGTTATCTTTTTTCACAAATTCTTTTCATTTTAATTAGTAAGAAGTCCAAAAGTCCATGTAATGTGGATAACATCTTATAAACCGAAGTTCAAAGCTCACAATTGATCTTACAATTGTTTCTAAGTCAAAATGGTAGTCTTATTTAGAGTTTGAACTTCTTTTTCATTTCCTCTCTATTAATGTTTTGTTTAATTTTTCGAGCTCTGCTCTTAAAATTACTCTATTAGAAACTTGCCTTTTTCCTAACTTTTCTGTAGAGTTTTAGGTGTTTACATATGTATATTCAATTTTGATATGAAATTGTAGGAAAATATGAGTACTAGACATAGAGGTTAGAGGTTATTTGAAGGAATTGCTTTTCCAGTCATATAAAGGGGATTGTCGTACACAAGCACAAATAAGATTAAATTTGTTGTGTACATGGAACACATTTTTCATATATCAAATTGAATATCAGACAAGGTAAAATAATTTAACAATGAGAGAATTTTTTAGTCTGTACTTATACGATACTGTGAAGTTCATGTTTATCATGATCACATTCTTTCTTCCCTTTTGAATCTCCGGGTAATTGTTATTTAATTTTAAGATTGTCTTTCTCTTTTTTTCATCTCTATTTTATTTTATTATTTACAAAACAATGACATGTATTCTTTATTTATCGATATATAATTCATTCCCTTTTGGATCAAATTATCATTAATTTTTTTTATTTTAGAATTAGATTTTTCCTAATTCAAAGAATCTATGCATATACTTTCTAATTAGTAATTATATTTAGATAATTAATACTATGGAATAGTAATTATGTAGGAATAAAGGGCTATAGAATTTACATAATCTTAAAAGTATCCAATTATGAATATATGTTGTAATCAATGTGATGCAGTTAGAGAACATTTTACTATATAATAAATAATACTAATAGGTGTCCTAAATAAAGGTGGTCTTACATATTCTCACGTTGTATCACTAAGATTAGTTTTACCATTTATTGTTATCAGGTTCTTTATTTTAGTTGTTTTCTTCCCAGTTTGACAATATAAATGAGTTGTGCATTTTTCATTCACAGAGGTGGTTTTAAAAATGGGAAATTGCTACTAATAAAGCTGAATTACGTACTAAAAACTCACCAAAAAATTGCAAGACTTTTTAAATTTTTGTTCAACACTGCTCTAACAACAATTTTTATGCTAAAATATCAATACTCATTCTAACAAAGATTTAAAAAGTTGAACTTAAAGAAATACAAATATGAGAACCATTCATATTAACTTAATTAATTAAAGAAAGTTATAGTATATCTTTGGGATTTAAATCTTACTATTATATAAGAATTCACAATGAATTTGCATTGAGAAACCTTTACATTTGTAAATCTAGCTCTTGAATGCTATATATACATATACAGTATAAGTGACATTTGTAATTTACGAAAACATATAAATTTCTTATTTAGAATACTTTGTTGGACTACACTAGGGATTTATTTAAACACTTCAAAATAATAAAATCATCCCGCTTTGTGGTACTATATATAGATATGTCATTATTTTTGTTGTTGTTGTTTGTGTATAAATTAAAACAATTTGAAAAGTGTCTTCAAGGTCCTTCAATTTAATAAGCTTTATAATTTAACATTGTCATTCTCTGTTCTTTTACAACTTTGAGATCAAACATCATGTTTGTGGATATAAAAAATATAACAAACTTTTATTTTGTTTTATAGCACAAATTTGTTATTAATAGAATGTAATTTTTTTTAAAAAAAAAAAGTATAATAGGCTACGCAATGCGCGTACCAAAAAATTAGTATA
>JAJOOR010017438.1:0-18990 GCA_036250505.1 Solanum acaule
CATGGTTTAGAATAGAAACCCTAGGTTTTTGGAAACTTTATTACTTTGAAATAGAGAATTTTAGGGACTCCATGGTTGAAAGGTTAACCATGAATAAATGTCACCATACCTTGGGGAGATTTTCCTCACGAAATTGGAGAGAAAAGGTTGCTTCTTGATCCTTAGACTTGAGAGAGAATATTTGAGGGAAGTTTTGATTTAGTATGGGAATTTATGATTATAACTTTAGATGGGTTATTTTAGGTGAGAAAATACTTATGTAGTCCTTTAAAATAAGCTTAAAACAACATCACATAACTATTAGTTAATTAGGAAATTACTAAAGAGCCCCTAGACTCAACTGCCAAAAGGCAGTTTCAGGGGTGATCCACGATTGGGGACCCATGGACTGTGGGTGGGACTGCTGGTCATCTGTGGTTTGTGGCTAGGAGGTGGTTTTTGGGGCCTTGACCTACGGAGGCAGGCCACGTGGCGTGGACCCATCCACGAGGCATGGGTCCTGCCCGTGGCTATTGCCTTGGGCAGATTCCACAAGGACTCACCCACGCTGCCCCCTACTGGGCGTGGGTTGATCCACGTGGCGTGGAACCCACTCGTGGGTCACTGCCTGGCAGCCCTAAGGGTCCTTTCCTCAAGGACCCAAGGTTGGTCCTTGAGGTTTAGGGTTTGACCTTCTTACACCAAACCATGAATTTTTAGGCATCTTTAAGGCTCTAATTCTAACGTCAAGCTCTAACTTAGCCTACTCGTTTTAGGTTAGGTACTAGTTTAGTCATGAATTTTCTGGAATTTTACAATCTCAGTTGGCGTACTCGCTTGAGTCAGCCTTACATTCGGTGAATCACTGAATTCCACCTTAGTCCGTCATTCGAGCATTAAATCTTTGTCTTGCACACTATCACTTTAGGCGATGTGCGTCAAGACTTCCATTCTAACTCGGTTCATCGTCTTTTCTTCATGACTTCGCCGACCCTGTTTTGTAGACACAAGTGCTATGCCTTGTCAATTTAGGTGAGGTCTTACTCAGTTGGCGATCGACCCTTCCTGTTAGGCGATCAACAATGTTCACTCTGCACTTCTTTTTTTATTTTTACCCATTCTTTCACACATCAGTCATTGCCTTGTTAAATTGCCTTCATAGCTGCAAATCATCAATATTTGATTAGAAAGGGAAAAAGAAGTTAGGCATTGAGGACACTAATTATTGAGATAAATGGACCATAAATGAGAGAAAATCTACCACTTCATCAACTAGATCACATGTCAATTCATCAATACAACATCAACTGCATCTGTAAGGTATTCATCAATTGCAGCAAATTCTTCATCAACTGTTGTAATGTTCACCTGTACTATATTACTTTGACAAAAAATAGCAAATTATAGAAATAAATTACTTGACACTAACAATATATATACTAATTTACATTTCTCTTGTTATTGTTTTGGCTTAAGTCATACGCGGCCCCTTAAAATTGTCCGCATATTTCATTTAGACACCTCAATTTAGCCTTGTACCTATTAAACACTTAAATCTTAACAAATTTATACCTATTTAACACAAAATGATAATTAATAAAAGCACAAACATGTGTGCATCTCAAACGCATATACATAAAAAATAGACCAATACAATATTGACACGTGGCAATTAAATTAAAAAAATTCATAAACTCTATTCAAATAATCCCAAAGGAATTTTTAGAAAACAAAATATTATGTTTAAGTTAACCCACCGCCAGCCCACTCCACTGTTCTTCTTTCTTTTTTTTCCACCGAACTTATTTTCCTTTTCACTACTCCTCAGCTACAAGTAAACCATTGCCTCTACCTTCATTCTTCTCTGTTGGATCTTGCTTTCCTTTCTACTGGGCTGCTTGATTCAACCGCATGTAAATCATCGCCTCCATCCCTTTCTCGAATTTTATCCCTTTCACCAGCGCCGATAATATACCTTTGATCCCTATCTAAGTTAACCCCTCATTATAATAGCGTTAAAAAACCTTTCACCCATTGTATTTATCTTCTTTCCACTAGTAATCATTTATCACACTTACAAGGAAAAAAAACTTTTAGCGGAAGAAATTAATCAACCTTGCTGGAATATTTTTTTTTCCAATGAAATAATGGAGCTTTGCCGGATTATTTGAAAAAAAGCAGAAAAGAATTGGAGAATTGGAGAGGGTGAGAGAGAAGGGTGGAGGGGGTGGGGTGTGTAAAGAATGATGAATAGTTGCAGGGAAGATGGGGGAGAAGACAGAAAACGTTCTTGTCTTTTTTTAATTAATTAATTAATTATTATTATTATTATTTATTAATTAGGTGTATAAGGTGAAAAGAAAAAAAAATATTTTCAAATTCCTTTATGCGCTTAAAGAGCATGAAATACACCATTTTGTCATGTCAGCCTTTTGTGTCTAATAGGAATCACTTTAGAACATTTAAGGTGTTTAATAGGTACTAACCTTAGTTGAGGTGTCTAAGTGAAATATGCGGACAACTTTTAGAGGCCGTAGATGACTTAAACCTATTGTTTTTTTTTGTTTTTTTCAATTCTCCTCAATTTTTCATTCCGTACATAAGCAATAACTTCCACCATTGATTGCTCAACGGATACAACACGCTCACACAGATTTTCCAAATTCCCATAATTAGAAGTACTCGATACATTTTAAACATAATTCTCACAAGGTTGGATAATATTGTGACCACCCAAATAATCATCATCCGCGCTCTCTACTCCTAAAGTGATGACAGTCATACCTTTCCATTGGGCTTCAAGACATCGATGACCATGTCCTTTACTTCATCAGTTTATGGCTTAAGTGTTGCCATGTAATTCTGTTCCATCTTACGGACAGTAGGGCTAAGGTATAGGTGCACAATCTTAAAAAAAATATAAATATTACACAACATTCACTAATTTAAAAATATTGTTAGATAATAACAAATAAATGTATACCTTCGTACTTCTTCCTTTGTACTTAAATGGTCACCTTCAATTATATTATCACTCATTTAATATTAATACATAAATAACATATATATACACTTTTGTTCAAAACTATCCACCCAAAAAGCAGGGGAATAACATATATACTTTTGTTCTCGTACTTTATGTCTCTATGTTGCATTGTAGAATTAGAAAAGAGTTGTATTGACATGTTTAAATAATTTTATAGATCTGCTTTCCCTTGCTGGTAGTGTTTTCCAAAATAATATAAAATATGTGAAAATGAGGTTATTATTCTATAAAATGTCGAACCAAATAAACAATAGTAGCATAGATTCTACAATTTAATAAAAAAAACAAAAAAAAACTAGTAAGTAATAATCTGTTCTGCGGTGATTTATAGGATCGATCGTTATGAAAAAATTTCTTACTTTACGATCAATTTATATTATAAAATATTTTAGTTCATGTATTGTTAATACACTTATTCTGGTGTTTTTCTATGGATTACATGTTTGAAAAACATAAACCCTACCGTCGTCGACAATTTTGCATCCAGTAACCATGGCCGCCACGGCCACAGGACAACCTCCTCCTGAAGTCGGCCTAATTACTTCTGCGTCCAGAGGTACTTATGCTGAAACATTGAAACCAAAAGCATTCCACTATCAATCTATTCCACTAAAACCAATCACCTACCTACATGGAGAGCCACAAGTAATATGGGAGCATGAGGAGGTGACCCAGATGAATGTTAATGAAAATATTGAATATGCAGTAATTGGGAAGTTTTCATATGGCTGGCCAAATATACAAGATTTGAGAAGACTCATCCCAAAGCAATGTGAGTTAAAGGGAGATTGTAATATCGGATTATTGAGTAATCGCCATGTGCTGATCAGGGCATCATTATTAGAAGATTATGTTAACCTGTTGTCGAAACCTGCTTTTTACATTACTTAGAACAATTGGTCATACCCAATGAGAACGTTAAAGTGGGATTCACTGTTTAACCCGGAAGAGGAAACATCAACAGCGATAGCTTGGATTTCATTCCCTTCTCTTCCACCATTTTTTTTGGAAAGGAAGCAGTCTTCTCACTGGCAGCAGTAGTTGGGAAACCTTTACAAATTGATATGGCCACGAAGAATCAGATGAGGCCAAGTTGTGCTAGAGTAAAGGTGGAAGTTGATTTGTTAAGGGAGTTCCCTAAACGAATTAAAATTGGAATGAGGATGCAGAATAAGGAAGTAGTGGAGAACTGGATCAAAATCAAATATGATTATGTCCCAAAGTACTGTCAGACGTGTATGATTCAAGGGCATAATGAAGAACAATGCTATGTGGTACATCCAGAATTACACCCATACAAAGAGAAATCAAGTCAGGAGGAGGGCAAGAAGATTGATGACAATCTAAGCAAAGAGGAGGGAAAAGGAAAGGATACACTGGTGCGAGATGAAGATAAATGTAAAGGGGTTGTATTCGTGGAGCCAAGAAACAAAAAATGGGGAGGAGGAAGAAACAAAGAGCCCCAAAAGGTATGGAATAGAGTGGGCATTATAACAGGCAACAAGTTTAACTTGTTGGACACTGGAAATGAGGACCAAAGTCTACACCAAGAAAAGGAACAGATAATTAATGATGAGATAGAGAAGGAGCCAAACAAGCAGTCGCACAACAAATGTGTTTCCAACAATATTATAGGCACAAATGAGAAAGGAATGAGGCAGGAAAGGAATCAAGCAGTGAACATACAGTCAGTGAAGTTCGAAGTAGGGTGTTATGTGCAGATCCTAAGAGTACACAAAAAGGTGACAATGTTGAAGAGTTGATGAAAAAAAATAGGGAGCAACAGGCAAACCCTAATGGTGTACAAAAAGATGACAATGTTGAAGAGTTAATGACAAAGAGTACAGATGCAGGGAGTAGAAATATGGAAAGGAGAGAAAGTGTTGCCACTTCAGGAAATTTGTTTATATTCGATTATGGAGAGGTGAGGGACAACTGCTATGAAGAGGGAGAAATCCCCAAAGGACCAGATTTAATAGAAGAGGAGGATGAAGCAATGCAACATAAAAATGACATAGAAGAGGATGAGGACATGGATTACAACATTCAACAAATCAGTAAGGCTAGCGATTTGTCTCCAAGGCATACTAATAGTTTAAAATATGGGGCGAGGAAAGGTAGATCAGTAATTTCGTTACAAGTCAAAATAAGGAGTAGCAGGGACATGGGTTCTAGCATTGATCAATGATTGAAAAAATGATTTTTTGGAATATCAGGTCCATTAATACTTAAAAATGTTTTGAGAGGTTAGTGGATTTGAATAATAGACATCATTACTCATTTATAGCTGTAATGGAACCATTTCAAAATCCATCAGAGTTGGAACAATATAAAAGGAGGCTTGGATTTGATAAGGCTGGAGTAACTCAGAATGGTAAAATCTGGTGTTTTTGGAATGATGATTGGGAAGGCAGCATAATTTTGGACATAGTGTAACAGGTGACTATTCAATTTAAAAAGAATGAGAAGGAATTTCTGATTTCAGCAGTGTATGCGAGGTGCAATGCTATTGAGAGACTCGAGTTATGGGAGGAGCTAGAAAGTATAGCGGAGAATGTACAATGCCCTTGGGTTATTGGTGGAGACTTTAATGTTATTCTAAATGAAGAGGAGAAGATGGGAGGGTTGGAGTTCACTATAAATGAAGCTATTGATTTTGCTTCATTCATTAGTTGTAATGCTCTGTCAGAAGTACAATTTTCAGGAAGTAAATATTCTTGGTGGAATGGAAGGATTGAGGAAGCTTGTATATTTAAAAGATTGGATAGAATTTTAGTGAATCATGAGTTCTTGGAGGTGTTTCCTGCGTCTGAGGTACAACATCTCATCCGGCAAGGATCAGATTATGCCCCACTTCATATGAGCTGCAACACAGATAAAGTTCCCATAAACAAGCCTTTCAGATTCATGAACTTTTGAAGCAAGCATCAGCAGTTCAAGAAAATTGTAGAGGATAACTGGAAAATTGATTTTGCGGGTAATCCATTTCTTGAACTTCATGTTAAAATGAAGAATGTTAAGAAAGCTTTATCCACATGGAGTAGGGAAGTTTTTGGCAATGTTTTTCAACAAATTGCTACGTTGGAGGACATTATTAAGGTAAGGGAGGCGTAACTGCAAATGCATCCATCCGCAGTTAACAGGGCAACATTAAGTAAGGTTGAAGTGGACCTAAAGAAATATCTGAGATTAGAGGAGGAGTTTTGGAGACAAAAATCGAGAATGAAGTGGTTCAAAGAAGGAGACATGAATACTAATTTTTTCCATTTGTACATAAAAGGGAGAAGGAAAAAACTTCATATTCCTGAAATAACCACTGAGCAAGGAGTGGTATTGAAATCCAATTGCAAAATTGGAAATGCAGCAGTGGATTACTTTTGGGACCAGTTTACAGAGGAGAATAGAGCAGAGGATTACACAATGATTGATCATATCCCCAAGTGTATAACAACATAGGAGAATGAAGAGATGACAAAGCTTCCAGACCAGGAAGAAGTATACAGAGTGGTTTCTGCATTAAATGGGAGCAGTGCTTGCGGTCCAAATGGCTTTACAAGCTATTTTTTTCAATGTTGTTGGGAGATTATAGGGGCAGATATCACAAAGGTGGTGAAGGCATTTTTTTGTGGGCAAGAGTTGCCCAAGTTCATAACTCATACGAATCTAGTGTTGTTGCCCAAAAAATACTCTGTTAAGAATTTTACAGACCTAAGACCCATAAGTCTTAGTTCTTTCATCAATAAGGTTATCTCTAGGATGGTGCATGAGAGGATGATATTGGTTCTACCAAATATTACTTCTCAGAATCAAGCTGGCTTTTTAAAGGAAGGAGCATTACAGAGAATATTTTATTGGCACAGGAGATAATAAGAGATATTAACAGGAGGAACAATAATGTTAATGTGGTGGTGAAGCTAGCTATGGCCAAGGCATATGATAGAGTATCCTGGATTTTTCTTACAAAGGTGGTAAGGAAATTTGGTTTTGCAAAAGTGATTATAGATATGGTCTGGAGGATAATGTCTAACAATTGGTACTTAGTGTTAGTAAATGGCATTACACATGGTTTTTTCCAATCATCAAGAGGATTGAAACAGGGTGACCCATTATCACCTACCTTATTCATTATTGCGGCAGAGGTGTTATCTAGAGGATTAAACAGCCTGCATAGGGATAAGTCTATGAAGGGCTATGGACTGTCGAAGTGGAGTTCGAAGATTAACCATTTATCCTATGCGGATGACACAATTATATTTGGGTCAGGAGACAGAGGATCAATAATCAAGATGATGAGTATTCTTAGGGAGTATGAGCTAGTGTTAGGACAGAAGGTTAATAAATCAAAGAATTTATTTTATCTTCATGATAATACTCCTTTAATAGTAGCTATCAGAATGCGCAGGTTGACAGACATACGTCATGGAAATTTTCCTTTTACTTATGTGGGGTGTCCAGTGTTCTATGGAAGGAGGAAATCGAGTTATTATGTGGAACTGGTTCAGAAAATTGCCAAAAGAACCTCAACATGGCATAACAAATTTTTGACCTTTGGGGGGAAATGGATACTTATTAACAAGGTGCTCCAATCTATGTCAGTGTATATGCTTTCATGTTTGAACCCACCCAAAAAGGTGTTAGATCAAATTCACCATATTTTCACTAATCTTTTTGGGGGAAACATGGGAGGCATTAAAGGAAAACACTAGGTGGCATGGGGAGATTTATGTTTTCCTAAGGCAGAGGGAGGACTTGGATTTCGATCATTACATGATGTAAACAAAGCTCTTTTTGCAAAACTTTGGTGGAATTTTAGAGTTTCCACAACATCACTATGGGTAAAATTCATGTGGAATAAATATTGCAAGAAATTACATCATGTGGTTGTTACAAGCTTGGGTGCTTCACAAATATTGAGGAAAATGATCATAGTCAGGGAGGAAGTGGAACATGACATCTGGTAGCAAATAAAAGCTAGGAACTAGCTTTTGGTATGACAATTGGACCAGGCAAGGAGCTCTATATTATACAGAAGGGAATCTGGCACAAAAGGAGGAACTTGAGGTAAAAGACTTTCATAAATGGACTGTGGGATGAGGGAAAGTTAAGAAATTTAGTATCTGAGGAGATGGTTGAGCATATAATCCTAAACATCAAACCTAAAACATCGGAGGCTGTCATTGATAAAGGGTGGTGGAGTGGTAACTCGACTGGTCTTTTTACTATAAATCAGCATACCTTAGAGTGAGAGGCAGAAAAGCAGAAGAGGAATGAAGAAGTTATATGTGGATTAAAGGAATGCCTATCAAGATTAGTTTTTTCCTATGGAGGGTATGGAGGAGGAAAATAGCTATTGATGATAATCTTAAGAAGATGAAAATACCAGTGGTGTCCAAATGTTATTGCTGCAAGAAAGGGGAAATGAAAACAATGACTCACCTTTTACTAATAGCTCCCATAGCCCAAAATCTATGGAAGCAGTTTGCTTCATGTGCATGTATTATTATAAATGGCTTAAATCTACAACAAGGCATTTTCAAATGGTGGGAGCATGAGGCGCCTAATAAGTTACAACAAATTCTGAAAGCTGTACCAGCAGTCATTATGTGGGAATTGTGGAAGCGGAGAAATTCTTATAGACATGGAAAGGAAGCAACTTATAACAACATGTATTATCAGTGTCAATTGATATTATATCAGTTAGTCAGGACTAAATTTTCATGGATTAAAGGAATGACCTCCCATTGGCTACAGATGGTAGACACTTTGCAGAATTACAAGCCAACATTACATTACCAAGTGGTCAGATGGATGAAACCAAGTGACGGGTGGGTGACAGGCAATACTGATGGAGCTAGTAAAGGGAATCTAGGGATGAGCTCATATGGATACTGTATAAGGGACAGAAATGGAGATCTTATATATGCGGAGGCTCACATCATAGGTGAAACCACCAACATGGAAGCAGAGGTAACAGCGGTGTGGAAGGCCTTACATTTTTGTTTGGAAAAGGATTTAAAGCAAGTGAGACTGGAAATAGACTCACTAGCCTAAAAAAACATGATTAAGGGGAGCTGGAGAATTCCATGGGAGATCGTTGAGAGAGTGGAAGAGATTCAGGAAATAATGCAGCAAATAAATGTACATTTTTGGCATGTTTTTAGAGAAGAGAATCAGTTAGCAGATTTCATAGCAACTGCAACGATAAATACAGAAAATAAGTAGGTTTTTCAATACTTTCATCAACTGCCAGGTTTAGGTAAAAAACTTCTCAATATTGATAAACATCAGGTCCCATCAGTTAGGATCAAAACAAGGAGAATATACAACAATAACAACAGTCAGCATATTTAGTTACAACATTGAAGCCACAAGGTTCAACAGTTATACTATATACAAGGTAGATTCTATCTATTTTTGGAGCAAGCTGCACATGAACTACTCCTAAGATATGACTGCCAGCAAAGAGCGATACAGGGACCAGCAAAAGTTGAGAGTCAAGGAGCCATATCTGAATCCAAAGAGAGTTACCAGCTGAGAAATCGAGACGCAGAAGCACGGGCACAAATCGATCTACTCCTATTCGGCTTCAAATGGTAAACACAAGGTGTCAGAAACACAAATAGGGTTGAAAATGATAAAGAGTTTGAAAAGAGCGTAAATAGATCTGTAAAGCTGAAAAGCAAGGCTCTCACTCCCTATCAACCTCGGCATGAACCATACCAGAGAGTACACCTGCAAGAAAGAAGATTTCAGTTGAAGAGGAGAGATAGGGACAAAATAAGGGAAGGAAACACAAACCTTTTAGAAGCTGAAGATTTACACAACATGATGGTCATGAAGGAGGTTGAGCACCCACAGATGAAGAGTCATTGAAGAACTCCATTGAGCTCATCTTCAAACGGCGGACAAGGAAATGAGGAAGAGGAAAAAGTGGAAAGAGCCAAATGAACAAATTAGGAAACCCTACTGTATAGGGTCTTGTATGAATAACCTGATGGGCTGTTGGGCCGTTCAGGGATTTTCTTTGTATGGTGGATATTTTGGCCTTTTTAAGGCATAAATAAAATGGACTACATGTCCAAATTAAATTATTTTTAAAATAAAAAAATAAAAAAATACACTTATTCTTATTTCATATTTTATGTCTCATGAATAATATGTTAGCTTTCCCTAACTTACTAGTTAGCTTATTATCTAGAACCACCATCCAAATGCTATATAAGATTAATATTTCTTTACAACCAACCAAACATTACATATAATTGGTAACTCCAACTACTTATTTTATTTGATTCGAAAGGCGAACCCTCCCCCACCCCCACCCCCTCCAAAACTAGTCGTATGGAATGGAATGTTTGTGAAATTGTATTTTGAATATGGGTAATTTCTAATTAAAAAAAGGGAAAAGGGTCAAAATGCCCTTAAATTATGTGAAAGGAATAAAAATGCCCTCCGTTTATAGTTTGGCTCAAAAAAGCCCTTGTCGTCAATACTTTGGTTCAAAAATGCACTTGCAGTCAATACTTTGATCCAGAAATGCCCCTATAGTTACTAAATGGGTCAAAAATGCCTTTTACTGAATAAATATATTATTTTTTTTCTTTTTAAACATATCTTCTTCCTAATTAACATATTATTAAAGAACATTGTTCTTGTTTTCTTTCTTTTAAAATCACTTTAACAAATAAAAATGTAGGAATTTTTTTTCTTCTTTATCTCATTTTATCAATTAAATTAGAATAACTTCATTTACCCTTTCGACATATAATATATGTCATTTATATAAGATCATAGTATATCCATCATAAAAAATAATTATAATAATATAAGAAATATTTTCATTTTTTATTTTTTTCTAAATTGAAGTAAGATAAATATTTGTTAATTTAAAAAATATTATTAGAAAATGAATGTATTAAAAAAAAAAAAATTGGAAAATGAATATTTTTGACGCATTAAATAACAATAAGGGCATTTTTGGACCAAACTATAAACGAAGGACATTTTTATTCCTTTCGCATAGTTTAAGAGCATTTTAACCCTTTTCCCTTAAAAAAAGTGATATTTATCAAAGATTTTTCTATAAAGTTGTTATCTCACTTCTTTTTAATTTATTCTAATACCTCTAGTCAAACATAATATCGTGTCGATATAACGTTTATACTTGTACATTATTTTTTTCAATCATTTCTACCAAACTACCCAAAAAATGTCCCCAACCACACGACCCCTAAAAATAGTCACCATCAATATAATTTAAGCATATAATAGGCGTTACGTATTTTCCTTTGACAAATTGATCCACTATACCTAACTAGTCCCTATCCAACCTCTTGTAAAATAATTGAATTAATAGATAAGAACAATGACCTAACGATTAAAACAATTGACAAGAAGTTAATCACTAAACAACCAAGAACGATAATTAATTAAACAATATTTCAAAACATATGTTTAACGAATGACATCAAAAGGAATGTAAAATGAAATCCCAAATAAATTTTACATCAAGAAATAAGAAAAAAAAAAAAACATGACATTATTACAAGGAATAGAAAGCAAATGCACTCATAGGGATTGGCGTCACTTGTTAGAAACAAGCATCCAAGACACAACAGCAACACAAGGCGGCACAACTGCAACAAACCACAAAAAGAAAACGTTATATCGTGCGAAAAAGAAGCTAATCAAATCCGAGCATGCTTAAGTAACAAATTTTTTTTCCATTGCGCGCTAGCTTTTAATGAGAAAGAAATAAATTTAAAAGAACAATTCCAAAATAACACAACTTGTAATTCCAATAGTAAAAGAGAACATGAAGATTTCTTTATAATTTGTATGTGATCATTTCATTAATATCCTTATTATACTTCATTTCACTTTTGTTGTAAATTGTTTGACTTTAATTTTGTTTTGACTAAGAAATAAGCTCTATCCACTAAAATCTTGTGATACAAGATAGGTTTGTTGACATGAAAGATCTCAATTGTGTGAGATACAAAATATTTTTTTTCTAAAAGGAAAAATTAATTGGGTGAGACAATAGTTTTTATTCTTCTTGTTGTGTGTGTCAACAAATTAATTCAAAGTTTCTGCACCCAAAAGATAAAATTTGGGTCCACCCACTTAAAGGGCAAAAAGGAGCCTTATATATAGAGAGAGATTTAATAGCTTATTAGAATTAGGCAATATTAACAATGCACATATTAGTTAGGTAGATATTATTACATTTTTTATTTGGAGGTAAAATAAGATACTTTCTCCGTCTCATTTTATGTGAGGTAGTTTGACTCGGAGTTTAAGAAAAAAAAGGAAGACTTATAAAACTTGTGGTCCAAAATGAATGACAAAAATTTGTGTGGCTGTAAATCATTTCATTAAGGGTAAAATAGTCATTCTATAATTAAATTGTTACTTAATATAAAATGCCTCATTTTTTTTGGACCACTAAAAGAAAAGTAAGTCACATCAATTGAGACAAATGCAGCATAAATTTTCTCATAATTTATATATGTACTTTTAAATTGTAAATTAAATACAATATTTCATATCTAAATAATATATTTCCTAATTAATAATCAAACATTATATAACTTAACCATAAAAAATATTAATACGTAAATAAATTATCTCTTTAACGAAATTTTCATTTTTCCCCCAATTGTTTTTTGGGAAAGAAAGGAGTTCCAGCGGGTAATTCAATCTTTTGAGCTTTAATAATTCCCATACAAAAAAACTAAGAACATGTAAAAAAAAAAAAAATTGTCTTAAATTTTATCTTTATCGCCAAATACTCTTAGATATAGATCAATAAAAAAAAAATTAATTCAGCAAATTGACTGCAAAAATATTTGCAATAGTTATTAATTTTCTTGAAAAAAAAAATAGGAGAGATGGAAAAAAACTACAAAAGTAGAGAATCGAATTACTAACCATCCTTTCCAGAAGCCATCGCCTCTGGATTGAGTAGTAACTGGAACAGATGAATCGCCTTGTACATCTCTAGTTGGATAACCAGCTGGGGGTGGTGGTTCCACAAAAGCACTTGCCTGCTGCTGTGCTGGATATGATGATCCTTGGGCCTTGTTTTGGTTGTAGCTATTCATGTTGAATAAATAAAAGATGGAGATATGAAACTTTTGAAATTAAAGATGTAAATTTAGTTAATTTTGTAATGTTTTGTGTGTATGTTTTGGTGTGTATATATAGTTGTTAGAGTTGGGAGTTGATGAGGGAGGAAGAAGAGGAGAAAAATTCACAAAGTGGAGTTGTTGAACACAATAAGGACAACACACGTAACGTAGCCTGCTACATCTATTAAATAATATTACTCCGTAAGTTTTAATTTTACCCTTGATTTGCCATGATATATTTTAGAAAAACTTTTAAAGCTTCTAATTTCAAATAATTTTTAGATATGTTGATTCTAAATCATTTTAATAAGGATAAATTAAATTATTTCGAATTATAGTAGAATGATATTTTTTAGGACGGACTAAAAAAGAAAAAAAATTAAACTATTAATATTATTCTATATATACCAATATTAATATCAATATATATATATAAAGTACTTTCATAGGCACAAATTTTTAGATCGATTTTTTTAAATTTTATTTACTAAATAAGTTATAATCATTATTGAGCATATACTTATTTTATTATGAGTAACATGAAAAAGTTAAAGTTAAATTATTGAAATTGTCCTTTTTTCGAAATGCAGTTTTAAGAGCTTCTCATATATTGAATATAAGTTTCCTTCTAGATAAGTCAAGTCTTCATTTCCTGAAAATCATTGATTAAAGTTGTGTTCTTTTATGGAATTTCTAGCTTGAACGTTATTATCTAATTATAAATTTTAAAATAATCTTAATTTTTTTCTCCGTCTCTATATGTATTGAAATCCAATTAAATTCTCACCCCAAAATCTCACATTAAAAATATAAGATCCTACTAAAAATAATTTCATATACAAGATTCAAAATTCAAAATGTCTTAATTAAAGAATAAAAGTGCTTACCGTTTCATAACAAAATTGCACTTACAATAAATAAATTGATTTAAAGGTGATTGAATTCTACGTGTCCTATCATATTTCTTTGCTAATTACAATTCAACTTCTAAATCAAGTGTGACACCCAACAAGTTATGACATGATATGTCAATAATTAAATATTTCGCAAACTAATCAGAATTGTGATGGAGTAGTAAGTACTCTGCATCTTTAATTCTAGCTTTCGAATTCGACTATTCAATGCGAATTTAGATTAAGTTGTGCTTCAATATGGATATTGGACCCAATGTGGAACTTTCCAGCATGAATTCGGATTTAATTGGCTCCAATATAAGTACCAAACATTGGATGGAAAACAAAAAAATATATATTTTGCAAACACATAAAAAGCCAATATTTTCCAAAAATATTAATAATAATACTTTAAAAGAAAAGAAATGTCACTATTAGACGAAACATTAAATAATGCGTATGATTTTATGATATAGAAGGTTAGATATCAAACTAAAAAGGAAATGAAGTAGATGCTTTCCAATTTACAAACGAAATTTTCCAATCCAATAAATAAAAGAAAATAAAGAGGAAATTTTTTATTCTAAACAAAAAAAAAATCGAAATTTTTTACTAATAAAATAATTAATGTTTGCTGAGGGAGGCCAATTTAAAGAAGCAAAGTCAAAACGGGTCCTTTTTAGGTTACGCTGATGAAACGGAAACAGACAAGCGGAACGCTAAAAATAATAATTTCTCTATTTGAATTTGTTTGTTTTATTTTATTTTAATTTTTTATATGATAGGTATAACATAAGAAAATATTTTGATATTTTTCATATATTTTAATTTAAAATTTTAAGATTCGATAAAATATATCTCTATTTTTTAAACTATGTATCAAATTAAACTCAGAAAAATAAATTGAAGACAAGAAATTATACCCTATGTATTAATTTATGTGGTACAATTTAAATTTTGAGAGTAAAACAGTTTAAGTTTGATCATGAAATTGAGTGTGATATCTTTAATTTTTTAAAATAAATTTTATATATTTGGAAATTTTCTGAAAAAGAAACTATAAATCACAATAATTAAAATATTTTATAAAAAGTATAAAAAAATTTACAGTCTATATTAAATTTCAAAATTAACAAAATGTCACGTAAATTGAGAGAGATGAATATTTTAAATTTGACGTTTTGGTCGTTGGAATGTCGTATGTGTAGCGTAACAATGAGACTTATCCGCGTTAGCAAACAGAGAGTCGTGAACAATGAAAGAAACGCGTTCGGCTGATTATTCAATTCCCTTCAATTTTTCGTCTTAAGTTTGTGTCTCTTTCTATCTCTGTATTATTCTCATACCTTTATTTTTTTTTTGGTCAAAATTCTCATAGCTTTATACTATGATCTGCATCAAGGTGACACTTGTGATTAAGGGTGTCAAATGGGAGGGTTGAGTTGAAATTGGAGATATTAAAATGGGTTGAAATTGAAATTGGGATGGGTTTTGACCCGCCCAAGTTTACTTTAGGCTCAAATGGGTTGGATTCAAATGGGCTAAAAACTGGGTTGGGTTTTGACCGGCCCAATTTGACCCGATTAATCTCAATAATTTTAACATAGTGATATTTAACTTTTATAATCACAATTTGAATTTCAGCTCAAGATTTTTCTTTAAAAAAAGTAACAAATGGATAGATAAATCCTAAAAGATGTTAAATAGATAATAATTCATACATTTAATATAGGAACATATCTTAGTAAATAGTTTTAAAGCGGGTTGAAATTTGAGATTGAATTGGGCTCAATTGAGGATTCTCTTAAAATGGGTTAGACTTGAATGGATTGAGATTGAACCCAATTCAAATTATCTTAAGCCTAACCCTTAAAATTTTGGATGGGTTGGGCAGATTACCTATGTTTGGGTTCATTTTTGACACCCATACTTGTTATATATATATATATATATATATATATATATATATACTAGGTAATTCTCTAATCTATATATTCCTTTAAGTTTAATGGTTATATCTATATATTCCTTTAAGTTTAATGGTTATCTTTTGAATTTTCTTACTTATCCTAAGAAGATTGAATGAGTGAATATAATCGATTGACTGTTTCAATAAAATTGGACGTCTAATAATAAACTTTATCTCAGGTTTTAATTTTTTTTACGTGACATATAAATTGAATGACAATAACCTACGTTATGTACAGAGGCGCACCCAAGATTTGAAGATAAGGGGCACCACTAAGAGTGGCCTCAAGGGTAAGGCTAGCAAAGCGCCCTGCTTAGGCCTCCAAAATTTTGAGGCCCCAAAAAATTTAAATAGTGCATTTTATTATTTTATTTCACTTTAACCAATATTGAAATTATAATTAAAAAAAAATTAAAGGAAGAACAATCAACTTTTTATCAAGAATATTTTAGAATTTTGAATAAATAACTCAAACTATCTAGAATATCAGCCCTTAACCATGACTTACAAAATCAACGCATTTTCATTTCGGATCTAGTTTGAGGATATTCATTATCATTAATATCCGATTGTTGATTATAATGTCTTCTCACTGCATCTCGTATTCTAGGGTTATATTTATCAATGGATATTCTTTCTCCAGGATCCGATCTAAGTGATTGCAAACCAAACTTATCTACAAAATGCGAAGAATTGTCTCTAAAACTAGCACTTGGTTGAGAAGACTTATGTTTCGTCAAAAATCTATTCATTTCAAATCACAAGAATCAACAATAAATTCTTACAAAAAAATACGCTTGTAAAGAAGAACTTACCAATTTATGCGAGATAATGGGGGTAGGACTTCAATTATGCAGTGAAAAATACTTGTAAGTTGTAGATTTTCTAGCAGTCTTATATTTTGATTAGAATTGTGTTAGGACTTTTATTTGTTTTAAATTTCAATTAAAAAAATAAGTTGTAACGACTCGTTTCCATCGTTATAGAAAATCCACCGGGAAAAAATTTGGGCCAAAAAACTTTTTCTCAGTAACTTGGAATTTCCCAACCTAATCTAGATTTGGACAAAATCAAAGTCAGTAAGGTCTAGGAAAATCTGGTAACAATTGGATGATCTAATTATAAATTTGATCACATGAGTAGATAGCTAAGACGTTAAGGAACCCGTTAGACTTTACATAATTGAATTCGAGTGAGTAGAACTCCCGAAACTGATCTTAGCGTGAACGGGTATTTTCTGAGTGTCATGGGACAAAGGTGTTTTGTGAAATGGGGGTTTGGAAATTATTTATTAAGATCTCTGTTCCATGCAAGCCGCTATGGTGAGAATTTTTTCCGCCAGGGCTGGGCCGCTGTAGCGGGGTGAGTACTGCTGTGGCGGGACAAATGTGACTTAAGTCGGAAATAAACTCCAAAATGTTTTTATTCTAAACTTTTCGACTTTGAGAGCTATGAGACGACCTCAGGTGTTTTCTTGACCATTTTTCACCATTCTTGAGGCTAAAGGTAAGGTTTTAACTCCCTGAATCTATTTTTCGATATGTAGAATGTAATCTAGCGGGTAATTATCGATGGGGGAGGGTTTTGACCTGAAAATTATGGTGGAAAACCCCCTAATTATGATAGTGGGATCATGAGTTTGATCTAGGGTTGATAGTGTTGACTTTATTCCGGGTAATTAAAGTCTTGTTTATTGATCCTAGCATTAAATTGATTGTCTGTAGACCAACAACAAGCGGAAAGAATCCGTAAAGGGAAGGATCAAGTTTCTTAGGGGATTTCAAGCTTTGTTCGAGGTAGGTGATGGTTGTGATTTCATGTTGTGTGATGTATGTTTGTTCTTTCTTCATTATAATACGTGTAAGTATGCAAATGTTGCATTATTGATCACACTATTTGCCAAGAAATCATGACTTGATTGTAGGATTATGAGAAAATATTTGTGATTGTGATTGTGGCTTGTTGAATGGATCGGGTGTTGCGTTCCGACACACTAACTTGGATCAGTTTCCACGTTTCGACATAAATATGAGATCGGTTTCCACGTTTCGGCATAAACATTGGATCGGGTACCACGATCCAGTACACTAACAATTTAGGTGTGGGTTCCATGAGAGGACCATTGACTTGACACAAATGTATAACTGAACAACAACAACAACATACCCAGTGAAATCCCACTAGGTGGGGTCTGGGGAGGGTAAGGTGTACACAGACCTTACCACTACCTCGTGGAGGTAGAGAGGTTGTTTCCGGAAGGCCCTCAGCTCAAGTACATCAAATCCAAGTAAAAGAAAAGAAATATATAAAACATAACATCCAATAAGGAAAAAAGTGTATAATCAACAAAGGAGACAATAACATCAAGAAAATAATGTGAGAGGTGAAACGCAGTAAACAACATAAGGCTATAGGTAACACAGACAAGAACTACAAGCGCAATGCTAGGCCTACTACAAATGCTAACAACCCATACCCTCGCAAGGAAAGACAACACGCTAACCTAACTAACCTTCAACCTTAATACGCGACCTCCACTCCTTCCTATCTAAAGTCATGTCCTCGGTAATGTGAAGCTGAGCCAAGTCTTGTCTAATCACCTCTCCCCAATACTTCTTAGGCCTACCTCTACCCCTCCACGTACCCTCTACAACCAGCCCCTCGCACCTCCTCACTGGGGCGTCAGCGCTCCGTCTCTTCACATGTCCAAACCATCTCAGTCTCATTTCCCTCAGCTTGTCCACCACAGAGGCCACTCCCACCTTCTCCCGGATAACCTCATTCCTAATCTTATCGCTCCTAGTGTGCCCCACATCCATCTCAGCATCCTTATCTCCGCAACATGCATTTTTTGAACATGTGAGTTCTTGACTGGCCAACACTCCGCTCCATACAACAAGGCCGGTCTAACTACCACTCTGTAGAACTTACCTTTGAGTTTAGGTGGAATTTTCTTATCACACAAGACTC
>JAJOOR010017439.1:0-20976 GCA_036250505.1 Solanum acaule
GAGGGAAAGCAAGAGGAGAGAGTCTTAGGTGAATACTGAGGAGTTTCATCAGCTCTAATTTGCACACAGCACACTTGATTAACCTATGGTTTGGACATACTAATGTGGCTGCAGGAGTTACGGGAGAAAAGAAATGAAGAAAAATGATAGTCTCACACTCTCACCGTAGTTGTATTCATGCATATTTTGATACACCTGACCTTATGTCTATATGCGTCCATGTGTCATTCTGTTTGATGTGTAGGTTGAATAGATTGCTCCTAGATATCGACTTGTTTGTTTAGTTCTTCAACTCCTTATTGATTTGTATATAAGCAAGTCATTAATCTTAAATTTGAAGTTTTTTGGAACTTGCATGGATCTCCATCCCACTTAGTGGGATTTCACTGGGTATGTTGTTGTTGTTGTTGTTGCATGGATCTCCATCCTTATTGGGAAAACCTCATGAGAGTGGTGTGGGGATGGGAGGGAACTGCAGCCTGCAGCGGATGGGATTCTATCTCGTCCAGGAAAAATTCTGTTGTCAAGTTGATTTGAACTTGATCTGCTTCTTTTTGTTTTTGCAGTGGATTGTCCCATTCCTACGCAAATCACAGAGAGAAAAATCTATCCAAGATTGATACTGATAGTCAGAGGTTTGATGACAGAAACACTGATTCAGCAACATTAGCAAACCAGGTTTTGCATTTAGCAACAATGAAATATATTTAAGCTCTTTTCACTATTTCATGGCACTTCTGGAGATTTACCCTTCATGTTTGTTGTCCTTGTTTCACAAAGGGAGCTGTTACACATTTATCAGAACAAATATCTACCTTGAATGATCGGATGGATGATTTTACATCTAAAATGGAAGAACTTAATTCCAAGTTAACCAAAAAAAGAGCTTCTCCGAGCACACAAAGTCTGGCTTTGCAAGCCGAAGCTTGTAATGGATCCGGCCCAACTTCTTACTTCATATCTGGTTTAGAAAATGGTTCCTTGACAGGATCCATTATGCCAAATTCATCATCCTCTTCTTTGCTAATTCCAAAGGAGTCCAATCTGATGGAAGAGGTACATATTTCACCAGGCTTTCGCCATGCAGACCTATGTTTAATCAATAATCTTCGTCTTCTTTTATTACTTTGATGGAACATATGAATATATAATATTTTGACTTGTCAATTTGCACTACTTTCCATTACTGCAGAAAGTTAAATATCAGAAGATAACCAAGTTATTTTCCCTTTGCATTGACTATCTTCACAGCTATCTAATGTTGCACGTGGACAACGCCAAATTATGCATCAGTTAGACAGCCTTAGCAATCTTCTCCGCGACAGACTGGGAGAACAATCACGACAAGCAAGAACAAGCAAGAGAAGAGATCTAAATTCGATTAGAGTACCTCTCATTGTGACCTTAGCAGTTAGTGGATTGGGGTTCTTTCTGTTTAAGAGCCGAAACTGATTCTTCTTCCTGATGTAAAAACTATGCTCCTATACTTTTTTCTTTCAAGTTCATTAGCCCCATACAAGTAGTATTTTGCCTATGTTCGATCGGAGTAGAGGTAGACTAGTGTTCATGTGTGTTTGGGTCAAGGAGGGCAGGTTTATGCTTTCTATTTTCCAGTTGAGCTTTGTCAAACAAGGCAGCAAGTTGTGGGGTTCCTTTGATTAAAACTCTCTTTTCAATACATATTTTACAAGTTAAATTGCAAGTTTCCCTTTGCTGATTGAATGAAGTGATATTGGAAGCATTCTCTCTTTTTGATTTTCCATCCGATAGTTCGAGATAATCCTGAATTCATGTTTTGTAATAATCGAGTTCAAATAGAGTCGATCACACATTTTACAAAATTTATATAGACTAATTCACATAAGTTGAAAAAATGATGAGCATCATTTATTAGGTCATCATGAATGGAAACAAAATTTGAGCTCCAATTGAGTTGATCACATATATTTTAAAAATTAAAAAGTTAAGATAATCCTATAAATTCGACCCATAAACTCCAAAAAAGTGATGATTGTCCTTGAAAAATAATGAGTATCATTTTCTAGCTCGTCAAGAATATACTCACAAACTTTCAACTCAAACAGAGTTGGTCACACATATTCTAAGAAATTCATGGACTATAACACACGAAAAGTCTAGATAATCATAAATTTCTTGACAGAAGTAAGTCCAAGAGAACTTCATATTTTAACAACATACTATGCAACAGATAAGTCAAATCATCTACACAGATTCACTAATCTTCCCAAAACTGATGTTCAGAGTACTATCTAGCTATCACATTAACTTGCAAAATATTTGAGCCAAACGTCATGGTCCGAAGACTTCTGAAGAAGATCAGTAAACAGGACTGTAATCATGTACTAGTTTTCGATGAAGGACACCTCTGCTTTAGGTGATGCACGCTGAAATGTTGTTAACTCAGCAGCGAGTTTTTTGACTGCAGCAGATGCTTTAACTACACACGACGCGAAGAGCATTCTCACTAGCATGGGAGAATTGGCTAACAGAAGTTTGGCAAGCTGCATCTCGATGATTGAGCCACTAGCAAGTGTTAGCCTAACTTCCCTTAGGTGATTAAACGTCACATCCGAGGTAAATTCTACTTGATAAGCTTCTTCTATATCATATTTAGGATAAGCCTCCTAAAGAAATAATAACAAAACTCAATTCTCTGAACTTTTTGATGATTCAAGTATGAAAACGAAAAAGCCAATAACAAAGAGAGAGAAGTGTACCGAAATATCCATATATTGTAAATACGGGAAGCTTCTTATCAAGCAAAGAGCACATGACACCTCAACCGAGTTATAAAGATCAACACTTATGTCAAGTCTTTTGACACTGTTAAGACTAAAGGGAAGCCTCATTGGTACTTCACTTGCTTCTGCAGCAAATAACTAAAAAGAAAATATTAAAAAATCAGGATGAAACGAAGCCGAAAAGATTCAAAATGTGTTACAATGAAGTCAGGAAGCAACATTTACCATATTCAAGTATATATGCTCGAGAGTAGAAAAAGATTCAAACGACTCGAAAAACTTCACAATATCCCATTTTTCTTCCCCAAAATAATCTGTGTCGCTAGATGCAAGTAAAAGTTTTGCCAGAAGAGGGATATTCTTTAAAAAGATAGATCTTACACTGCCTGCGAAGTAAAATGATTTCAGCCTGGGAGCATTAATTTCAATGAGGTTGCTGTAAGTCTCGGCAATATACAACACTAAATGCTCAAGCAACAAGCAATGAGAGATTAAACTTCCTAGCTCCTCGGAAGAAATTGAAACTTCACATAGTTCCAACCTAATTAACCTATCAAGTCCTTTGAAGGTCGGTGGACGAAGTATTAAGCAATTCTGGAGATTCAAATTCCTCAACTGCAAGCTTTTGAAAAATGAAGGTGGCAATTCGTATGGTTCACTCTTGAATGGAAGTTTAAGCACAAGATCCCGAATGCCATTTTTCGCGAGGAAATATATCAAGTCATCGATCATAGGACAACTTCTTGACTTAGGAATACAGAGTGTAAACTTTGTAATCGGTCCTTCATGAAATATCAAAATATGGTAGATAATCTTGGTAATCGTAGTCGTATGGCATATTAAGTTATTCTTAGTTTTCCAAAAAGCATCATCAAGTGTCAACTCAGGAAGTCGGCACCATTTATATCTCCATATGTTTGATAAGATGCTAGTCCTCACCGCATCTCTAAACGGCAAACACATCAAAATGATATCAATTACATTCTCTGGAAGATTGCTAAGTACATCGAAAGGTAAAGATTCACAACACTGCCTTTTAGCCTCAGGAGCCATCATACCGTATTCGTCAATGTAATCCTGCTGAAAATGAAAAACAATAACAAAAATGAGTAATCTCCAAACTACGTGGGAATCTTAGTGGCTCAGTTGATTGACTACCTGGCCTTCGATTCCCCACCTTATAATCCCCTCCCCATTTCTCATTACCAGGCCCCAGCCCCCAATGTGATTAAAAAAATACTCCTAAAAGGGTGTGTTCTAACTGAAATTAATCATGATATACCCAGCGGAGACAAAAAAACACACTAGTTGATTCTTCTTATCTGTCCTAGCTTTTAGATACGACTGTAAAGAAAAAGGATTCTTTTTGTACCCCAATAGGTGGACAGACTTAGCTGATACCTATTGTACCTATTGCTAGTAGAAGATGACATGTATTCCGTGGAATTAATCAAGGTACATAAAAGCCGACCCGAACACCACGATCATACAAAAAAAATCTCAATGATACACGAATCAATACATAGATTTGTTTATTCTAAAATTAAAATTGGGAAAAATCATAACAATAACCCAATTACATTTTGCCCACAATTGGCACAACTCTAATCACAATTAAAACCATTCATTTCATAAACTAAGTACACAATCCAAATGGAAAAAGAAAAAGAAAAAGAAAAGAAGAAGCATTAATGCTTACCCAGAGCAAAAATTAGTGAATTAGGAAGATCCAAAAGGAATAAAGTATATCTTTCATCAACCAAAGAGAGAATGAGAGAAATGGGGATTTGTAGATTTCACAGGGCGGAGGTTTTCTTAAAATTTAGGGGGAAAATGAAAAGCAAACGGTGTGGAGTGATTAGAGAGTATTTAAGAGAAAATAAAAGGAAGGATGCTCCGTAGGAATGACCCACTTTCCTTTTTAATATGTTTTAAAAAAAAACTTCTTCCTTAGTTTTTGTAACATTTTAATTTCAACTTTTCACGTGACATGTTTAAGATTACAAGATTAAATGACAATTTTGTACATTTGACATTATTTTAATTTAGGACCACAGGATTCAAAAGTCCCCTTTATTTTCTTAAACTTCGTGCCAAGTCAAACTAGATCACTTTTTCTGGAAACGGAGGGAGTATATCATTTACGCCAAATCAAATAACTTAAAAATAATACATAAATATACTCCCTCCGTTTCACAAAGAATGACATCCTTTCCTTTTTAATCAGTTTAAAAAAGAATGACCTATTTCCTTTTTTGGTAACATTTTACTTTTTGTTTTTCACGTGACATGTTTAAGACCACAAGATTAAGGGCAATTTTGTACATTTGACATAACTTTAATTTAGGACTACAAGATTCAAAAGTGTTCTTTAATTTCTTAAACTCCGTGCAAGTCAAACCAGACCACTCTTTTTGAAACAGAGGGAGTATCTTTTAACTTGACTTTAGCTGATATCTACACACTTTAATTTTGGGTGTGCCCAAATAAACACTTAAATTTATGTAACATTTAACAAGTAGACAACACATCCTAAATGACATAGTACATGTAGGATGCCACATAGGATACAAAATTGTCACGTAGGATGGATATGTCTATTTGTTCAATTTTATATAAGTTTAAATGTCTACTTGTACACACTCAAAGTTGAAGTCGTAGATGTCAGTTGAAACCAAATTAAATGACATATTTGTGTATTATGGCATTTCAGGGCCAATTACAGGAATTAAGTGATTTTCTCCATTTTTCGTATGTGTTAACCATTAATATTTTGGTGATTTAACTTTTGGTCAATTTTTATGTGAAATCTTTACAGAACCTTAGTACAAAGTTAAAAGAACAGTATATATGGTCTCACCATTTTTAGAGTGATTTTTGGGCATTTATGAGTCAATTTACGGGAATTGAGTAATTTTTCTTAGTTTTTTTGTGCGTTAGCCCATGAATATTTTGGTGATATGATTTCCATACACGGGCTAACACCAAAACATGTCATTCCGTGTATGTTAGCCTGTGTATGAAAGCCATATCACCAAAATATTCATGGGCTAACACACGAAAAATAGAGAAAGTGGCCTAATTCTTGTAAATTGGCCCCTAAATGCTCAAAACTCACTCTAAAAATGGTGAGACTGTATATACTGCTCTCCCAACTCCCTATGGAGGGTTTCACAAAAGGTTTCGCAAAAAAAATCATCTGGAAGTAATATCACCAAAATATTCATGGACTAGTACACACAAAAAACTAAGAAAATCTCCTAATTTATGTAAATTGGCCCCTAGCCCAAATATCACTCTAAAAATTGTGAGATTGTACGTACTTCTCCCACAACTCCCTACAGAGGGTTCCATAAAGATTTTGCAAAAAAAATCGTCCAGAAGCCATATCACTAAAATATTCATGGGCTAACACACACAAAAAACTAAGAAAATCGTGTAGTTCTTGCAAATTAGCCTTTAGATACCCAAAAATCACTCTCAAATGGTGAGACTGTACATATTGCTACCCAAACTCCCTAAGAAGAGTTTCATAAAGATTTTACCAAAAATTCATCTGGAAGCCATATCACAAAAATATTCATGGTTAACAAACACGAAAAATTAAGAAAATCACCTACTTATTGTAAATTGGCCCTCAAACTCCCAAAAATCACTCTAAAAATGGTGAGACTGTACATTCTGCTCCCTCAACTCCCTACGAAGGGTTCCATAAAAGTTTCACAAAAAATTCACCCGAAAGCCATACCTCCATTTTATTCATGGCTAACACACGAAAACTAAAAAAATCGCCCAAATCCTTTAAATTGGCTCCTAAATGTCTAAAAATCACTCTAAAATGGTGACATTGTACGTACTGCTCCCCCAACTCCTTAATAAGGGTTTCATAAAAGTTTCGCAAAAAAATTTCCGGGATGCCTTGGAGGTCCTCATAAAGTTTTTTTAGAAAATTTTTCTGGACGCTAGAAAACGCCAACATCCATGGGTTAATACACACAAAAAACCAAGAAAGTCGGGTAATTCCTAAAAGTTGTCCCCTAAATGCAAAAAATAGGCCTCAGAAAATGGTGGACCTATACATAATGCTCCCCTAACTCATTACGGAGTTGCTTATAAAGTTTTTTCCGAAAAACCTTCCAGGAGCTAGAATGCGCCAACATCCATGGGCTATTACACACAAAAAAAATCAAGAAACTTGTGTAATTCTTAAAAGTTTGCCTTTAAATGAAAAAAATATGTCTTAGAAATGGTGGGACTATATGTAATGCTCCCCAACTCGTCACGGAGATCCTCATAAAGTTTTTTTAAAAAAAAACATTTCAGGCGCGAGATGACGCCAACATCCGTGGGCTAATACATACGAAAAAGAAAGAAAGTCGCGTAATTCCTAAAAGTTGGACCCTAAATGCAAAATATGCCTTAAAATGGTGGGACTATACATAATGCTCCCCCAACTCATTACAGAGGTCGTTATGAAGTTTTTTCAAGAAAACCTTCCGAGCGCTAGAAGACACCAATATCCATGGGCTAATATACAGGAAAACCAAGAAAGTCGCATAATTCCTAAAAGTTGGCCCCTATGTGCAAAAATATGCCTTAAAATGGAGGGACTATAAGTAATGGTCCCCCAACTAATTACAGAGGTTCTCATAAAGTTTTTTCAAAAAAACCTTCCAGGCGTCAGAAGACATCAACATCCATGGACTAATACATACAAAAAACCAAGAAAGTCGCATAATTCCTAAAAGTTGGCCCCTAAATGCAACAATATGCCTTAATGAAATGGTGGGACTATACCTAATGCTCCCCCAACTTATTACATAGGTCCTCATAAAGTTTTTTCAGAAAACCTTTGGGGTGCCAACATCCAAAGGCATTAACATACGAAAAACCAAGAAAATCGCGTAATTCCTAAAGTTGGCCCTTAATACAAAAATATGCCTTAAAATGGTGGGACTATTATGAATTATTCCCTAACTCATTACGGAGGTTCTCATAAAAAAATTTCAGAAAAAAACTTCCAACCGCAAGAAGGCGCCAACATCCATGAGCTAATACACCGAAAAACTAAGAAAATTGCATAGTTCCTAAAATTTGACCTCTAAATGCAACAGTAATCCTTAAAAAGAGTGGTACTATATGTTATTCTCCCCCAAATCATTACAGATGTGCTTATAAAGTTTTTTAAGAAAAACCTTCTAGGCGCCACCATCCATGGGCTAATACACACGAAAAACTAAGAAAGTCACGTAAATCTTGAAAGCTGGCCCCTAAATAAAAAAATGTGCCTTTAAAATATGGTGGGACTATACGTAATGCTCCCCAACTCATTACAGATGTCCACATAAAGATTTTTCAAAGAAACCCTCCGAGCGCCAGAAGACGCCAACATACATGTGCTAATACACACGAAAAACCAAGAAAGTCGTGTAATTCCTAAAAGTTTCCCCTAAATGAAAAAATATGCCTTAAAATGGTGGGACTATATGTAATGCTCCCCCATCTTATTACGGAGGTCCTCTTAAAGTTATTTCAGAAAAACCTCTCGGGCGCCAATATCTTGTGTTAATACACATGAAAAATCAAGAAAGTCGCGTAATTCCTAAAAGTTGACCCCTAAATGCAAAAGTATGTCTTAAAAATGGCGGGACTATATGTAATGCTCCCCCAACTCATTATGGAGGTCCTCATAAAAAATGTTTAGAAAAATCTTTCGGGCGTCAGAAGGCGTCAACATCCATGGGCTAATACATATGAAAAACCATGAAAGTCATGTAATTCTGAAAAGTTGGCCCCTAAATGCAAAAACATGCCTTCAAAATGGCGAGATTGTACGTAATGCTCCGTCAACTCATTACAGAGTTCATCATAAAGTTTTTTTAGAAAAACCTTCCAGGCGCCAACATTAATGGGCTAATACACATGAAAAACCAAGAAAATCACATAATTCCTAAAAGTTGACCCCTAATGCAAAAATATACCTTAAAAAAAGGTGGGACTATACGTGATCCCTACTCATTACAAAGATCCTCATAATTTTTTTCCAGAAAAACCTTCCAGGCGCTAGAAGGCGCAACATTCATGGGCTATAATACACACAAAAAACCATGTAGATTACATCATTAATATTGTCCAAATATAAGGTGCAATATCCGTTGTTTTTTCTCTCGATATTAAGTGTGTATCTATCAATTTATTCACAAAGACATTTTTTCTCGATAATGTTTTTTTTCATTTTTATTTCATTATAGGGTTAATAACATTTTTAGCCCTTAGTTATTGGTAAATTATAACATTTAACCTTCAATTATTTGAAATGTGCACTTTTGATCCCTTTACTTTTGAATAATCATAAACTTGCTAAATATTAATCGTTTTCACCATTTAATCACTCATATATATAATCTTCTAAAGTCTAAATAACATATCTCCTAAAAAAATTGGACCAAAACACACATTTTAATTAATTAAAGATCAACTTTGTTGAATCTCATATTGCACGGACTAAAATTAGAATATATAAAATCGTTTATAGAATTTAAAATAATTTTAAATTCCTAAATATTAGGTAAGAAAATTTATAAATAAGAGTTTTTATACACCTCAAAGGCCAAACTTTCAGAATCCTACGCTGCTTCTCTCTGCCTATTTCTTCAAACGGAATTTAATTGTAAGTTTTTTTTTCTTTGTCTGATATTAGTATATATAGTTTATCTTGTTAACTATGTTGTTTTTATTAAACTGGAAACAACCTCTTTATCTTCACAAAGTAGGATTAGGATCCGAACCCATTCGATGGAAAATTGACTTGTATAATCTCTTGACGGTTAAAATTAGGTTTTATGCATGATCCGAGGGCGACTAGTGGCTTTAGGCCCCAAAAAATATACATAACTTTTTAGTTGTTATGTATATTGTAAATACTTGTTCCAAAATAGTTGTCAAAAAGGAATAGAAGGAGTATTAATTAAAATCTTCTTAATAGTTTGTTGCTAATCTCTTGCTAATTATTATGCACAATTGATTTAATTATAATTAAAACTCGTACCCAACTAAATTTACAGTTATTTTTTATTTCTTAATTTCTGTAATTCACTTCAATTTGAATCAATCATGTTTTAATATTAGTTTTGTAAGATTATCTTCAATTCGCTCAAACTAATTAGATTATCAAATAATTAAATTTTGAAAAATATTGTGCTAACTTTGAATGTGAAGCCTTAGTTTTATTTTAAACGCTTTATAATAATCTCAATAGATTATATAATTATTAAAAAGTTTTCAAAACAATAATCAATAAAAGAGATTTAAAAGTTTGTGTTATTATGTACCGTACAATAATTTATATATGCTTACAAAATATTACCATAAACGTTATACTGTCAATTGAAAAAAAAAGTTAATTATCAAATTATAATCAATTACAATATTTTTTTAGAATTTATGAGGATAAAATATATATAAAATATTAAATAAACGTATCTCTATTTTCTAAATTTTGGCTTTCGGCCCCCTATTTTATTGAGCCGCCCCTTGACTCTGAATCTCATTACAACTTGCTTGGATAGATGTTACATGTTGTATTGTATCCCTTTGTTTGTTTAAAGGATTTTTGTGATTGTTACTTAAATTTTAGTATATTGTATCATTAAATAGTTAAAGATGAAAAGTTAGTTTTATTCCATATGCTACTTTTTATTTTTTACGGTTTATTCTTAATTGTTGATTATTGACATTATATGACAAATGAAAATGATACAATACAACACAATAAGATAATTATGATACAATGTGTAACAATAATCCAAACAAAGTTTAATGAAAATCTTGATTCGTCCACTAAATAGGTTAAGTTCTAGAGAATACATGTAAAAGTTATGGTTGATCATGCTGTTTTATTTGCTATCTATTGTATTATTTTTTTTTAATTTTCTTTTATGATTATGGTGTCCGAATCAGCTTTCGTGCAGCTCGACTAATTTCACGGGATACCTGCCACCCCCCACTAACAAGTAATTCACTCCACCGTATTATTCCATCAATAAAAAAAATAGAGTTGATTACGTTGGTGTCTTGATTCTCATATCATAGGAAGATATGCCAGCAAAACGTGTCAAAATAAGTCAATCAGACACTAGCCAAAAACTAATTGATGGGAAGATATAATCAGTGACTTACCAAGGAACGTAATAGATTGCATTTTAGGGAAAATGCCTATACGTGATGCTGTGAGAACAAGTGTTCTGTCAAAGAAGTGGACATTGTACTACTCAACCATTCCCGAGTTGGAATTTGATGACAAATTCTCCAAAGAACTTCAAAACTTTGCCATTGCCCAGAAGAAACTTCGTATATTATCTGAAGTTGAGCTCGAGCACAAGTACCAATTGGATGAAATTGTCACTAGATTTCTTATGTTTCATCCTGGTCGAATAGAGAAATTTAAAGTATTTGTTCCAAATTTCAAATCAACAAGGGCTCCTAATGTTAACAAATGGATTCGAAAATTATCTCAGAAAAACATCAAGAAATTAACCTTAGAATATAAGAAGGACACTGTGAGTCATAAGTTACCTTCATATTGCTTTTCTTGTTTGGACTTGACATATTTGAAGCTCCGTAATCTTCATTTATCGCAACATCCACCAAAGTTTAAAGGCTTCCTATATCTTGACCAATTAAAGCTTATTGGCGTTCACTTTGTCAACGACTATTTTGAATGTTTTCTCTCCAGCTGCCCTGTTCTTCAGAAGCTAGTGTTGTATGGATGTTCTGGTGTTCATCATTTTAATATAAGTGGTTCTAAACTCCAACGGTTGTTCATCAAGGTCGATGATGATTTTCAATCAATTTCCTTAGAAAACGTTCCTAACTTGACTGAAGTTTTTATTACGTTGGACAAAGTTGTACTAGGCCTGGAAAACAATCCTAAATCCGATTTGGTTTTGGATAGCTTGCCTAGCTTAGAAATACTTCGTCTAAATGGCAAGTTTCTACAGGTTAGTACCTACTGAAATTACTTACAACATGTCTCTATTTTGATTTTATATAAATCTAATGAAAATGTTTTGCGTGTCATTTTTTCCAGCTCCTAGCTGAAACTCTAGTTCCGCCTATTCTATCAACATCGCTAGACTCTCTAAAGATTATTGAACTCAAAGGCGTAAACTTTATGAACTTTGATGAGATCTCTTTTGTTGTATTGTTGATTAGAAGTGCTCCGAATTTGCAAGAACTTCATATTGAGGTAAATCGTAATATTCCATCTAATTTATGATATTTTTTTCAAAAATATAAATACGCACTTGTTAGATTTTTCCTCTGTTTCCTTGTAGGCTTCTACCGTCGAGCTAAACCAAGAGCAAGTCTCAGATTATCTAAAACGCCTGCATTGCACAATGGGCAAACTTCGTCTGGTCAAGTTAACTAATATCTCAAGTTTTGTTCCTGAGTTTGAGTTTATACAGTTCCTTCTCTTTAGTTCGCCATCACTCGTGACAATGAGCATTGTGGAGCATCCAGAGCTTGAACCTGTAGAAGCATTGAGAATTACTAAGAAGCTGCTCCAGCTTCGGCTATCATCAGCAGTGAGCATAGATTTCTCAAGCGATAGTAAAACATAAGTTTCATAAATCATAATCGTAGTAGATGTTATTGTTCTAGTAAAAGATTTGATTTCAACATTTTGCTAAAGAGTGGTTGGTTCGATGGGAATTGAGTGGGAAAATAATGTTTTATAACATGAATTTTTCATTGACTCGCGCTGGGAAAAGCTTCTGTTTATAGTAGTGATTGGTGCTAATTTTGTTTATTTTCTTGTTACACTAAAGTTGGCTGGACGTTTCCTATAATAACAACATAAATTACTAGAAAACAAATTTGGATTTTCAAAACTTAATTAATAAGGTAAATTTATTAGGGAAAAAGGCTCGTTTGATGGTATATATGAGCCTTTTTCTTTTTTAAAAAGTAATTTAATTAATGGTGTGGCCGAATCATAATTGATCATGTGTAAAAAATGGTTTTGCAAAACGGAACTATTTTTAGTTAACAAATAATTGCATGAATGAGCCTTTTCTCAAACATAAATGGCATAAATGAGCCAAACTTTTAAGACATAAATGAATCTTTTCTCAAAGTTTGATGGCATATTTGAGTCTACTTTGTTAAGAGGCGTGTCAAGTCAACATGAAACTATGGGGTCCCACACTAGTAAATTGGAGTTCTCTATTTTGATTAGAAAAAATTGAATATGTGTAATATATATTTAATAGTAATAATTAATATTTAATTATATATATTCCCACTATCCCTAATTACTTTTCCACTTTTGAATTGACACACCTATTACGAAAACAATGATTGACATAGTGAGTTTACCATTTTACCCTTATTAACTATGAAATGGATGAATTAAAAATTTAAGATTTTCAAGAAGTTTTACCTTTTTTCAAAATTAATTAATTGAGAGTATAATAGGTAAAAAAGTTGTCTTTTCTTAATTTGTCAAAGGAAAATTTTACCTTGTTGTATAAAAGGTGAAGAAAAAGTTCCATAGCAAATTTATTATGAAAAAACCTCCACCAAGTCAAGAACAAAATATCATTCACAAGAAATTATTTTCTCGTTTCGTATATTATTCATCCAATTTTTTCGCGGTGTGGATGCACATAAAGTCTTCTTGCTAACGAAGAAATTTTGAATTATGATTCTCGTTAACAGGTTTGTCTTGAAACTGTGTAAACAAATTTTACGTACACACAAATATATATGCCCAGGGGCGGAGCTACCCTATCCCAGGTGTCCAATTGAACATCCTTCGTCAAAAAATTGCATAAAATCTGACTTTATATTGGTATATATAATATTTTGGACGCCCTGAAATACCAAAGAAACGTGTGCTCTAGTTGGCTAGAGCACACCATTGCCCCGGTTCGAGTCCGCGTAGTTCCTTTTTCTCTTTAATTATTGTGGCCTTCTTGAATGTAATAATTAAATAAACATGCGAAACTCTCATATAATTATTCCTTTTTTAAAAAAATTATTGTGGCCTTCTTGAACTTAATAATTAAATAAACATCTGAAACTCTCATTAGTTTCATATAATTACTTGTGTTAGAATGCCATAAGTTTGAATCTCACTTTCCACTTTTTTGTGATTTTTTACTTTAAATCATCGTTTTTTTTTTACGTTTACTATCCAAAAGTTTGGACGAAATTCCTGGCTACGCCACTGTATATGTCCCCCGCGTGTTATGAATATTGTGCAATACTACTAGGTAGTTTGAAAGTATGACAAATATTTGGTTTATTTTTTATCCTAATTTGGTTGTTGTAAATAGTGGTGGAGCCAGGAATTCAAAAATATATGTATATGTAGGGATGACAATGGAGCGGGGCGGGGTGAATTTAAGGCTATGTGGGGCGGGGCGGGTATATGTGATTTTATGTGGGTTCAAACTTAATTTTAACTTTTAACATGTTATAAGAGTGATAGAGCATTATGTATTAAGATAATTTCATTAAAGCTACTAAAATATTCAAGATAATAAATGAAAATTGTTCAATAAAAAATAATACAATTTCTTACATGTTTTCCAATTGACCTCTAAAAAATAAAATTTTAAGTCACTATCCTATTAAATTAATACAACTTAATGAAAAAATAAATTTATTTTTAGTATCAAACATAACTAGAAAAAGAAAATATTTTTTAAAAAAATGCGGGGCGGGTTCATGTGGGGTCGGGTCTATGCGGGGCGAGGTGGGTCGTGTTGAAAATGAAAAGAGTTGTTATGCGGGGCGAATTAAAAATTTTGCAGGTTAAGCTCAACCCGCACCGCCCCCGCCCTACACGGCCCCATTGCCATCCCTATGTATATGGCCAAAAATAACATATTTATATATATAGTAGTATAATTTTTATCGAAGAGGGTTCAATTGAATCCCTCTACCTATTTGAGTTTCTAAACCATATTATGATCAAAAAAATTAAATAAATGTCACCTAGATTAATATAATGATGTTTACTTTCTGCAGATTTTAATTGGTGATACAATGCTTCACAAACATGCTCGTCAAAATGTAGCTCTGGATGTACTTAGTAGCCTTCCTGACAACGTAATCGATGAGATTCTTATGTGTTTGCCTTTACGAGAAGTTGTTATATAAATGGTGCAAAATACCTGATTTGAAACTCGACTATAAACTTTGGGAATCAAAAGAGGACAAGATAACTGTTATAACTAAATTTACTAGCATTATCTATCATCTTATGACTTCTCATGATGGACCAATTTCTAAGTTTATCCTCTCGATTCGCGTACTTGAAGATTGTCCTGTGCTTGACAAGTTGATATATTTCCTCTCCAGGAATCGCGTTCAGCATCTTGAACTTAATATCTCGGGATATAACAAACATAAATTGCCTTCTTCAATTTTCACTTGTTCGCTATTGATGCATCTAATCCTCAGTAATTGTTCAATACATCTTGCTCCACGGACCTTCAAAAGTTTTGATAGGTTAATTAGCCTGGAATTAAGGAACATGACAATTTCTCCCAAAATACTTGAAAATTTGATCTCTAATTGTCCATTGCTTGATAAGTTAATGTTGCATCAAAATGTTTATTTCGGTATCATTGAAATTAATGCTCCCAAGCTTCGATCCTTTGAATTCACCGAAATGGAAGGATCAATATGTTTAAAAAGTACCCCTAATCTTGAAGATCTCACACTTTGGCATAAGAACTATCATGTGGGGAGAAGAAATTGTTTTGAGTCTTTCTGTCATCTCGAATATCTAGTATTGAATGGCCATAGTCTCAAGGTACGTAAATGTGTTTTTATCACTTCATCGAGCATTTTCATTGATGAAACATGTTTCGATCTTTGAGTCATTTTTTTGTATTTTCGATAGGTTTTGGCTGCAGCAGCTGGTGAAGTAACAACAAGGCTTCCGTTTGATCTTAACTCTCTCAAACATCTTTGCCTAGATGAGACTTATCTGCGTGAATTGTATGTTGTCTCGAGTGTTCTTTTCTTGATTAAAAGTTTCCAACACTTGCAAATATTGGAAATCCAGGTTCTTAATCAATTGACTCCTTCATTTCTCTTTAATTTTTCGTAATTTTTTAAGTTTAGAGAGTTGCATTGTCGATTATCTTTGTCAGGTTGAAGATTATGATAACGATATTCCAGCACTACAATGTCTTGAATTGGAAGCTTTCTCAGATGTGACACTTAATCACCTTAGGATATTTGAGCTAAGTTGTTTTATAGGCTCGGACCGTGAGATGCAACTTATCAAGCTTTTGTTGGCCAAGTCTCCCGTGCTAGAGAAAATGCGAATCCATCCCTTGCCAGATTATGATAATGCTTGTGAAAAACTCAAAAACAAAATCCCTGTATTGCTAAATACATTTCAGCGTGCATCACCTGAAGTAGAAGTTGTTTATGTTTTTGGTAGCTAATTTTTTTGTTTTGTTATGAATTTGTTTTGTAAGTTACGTCGAAGAGATATAGAAATGAATGAGAATGCAGTAGACAGTAGTGTATGGCTCTGTTTTTGCCCTGTTTTAATGAAAGATATTTAGTATAGACAGTTGTGGTTGCAAGATATTACTCCCTTCGTTGTCTCTTGCTGAAACACTTGTCATCCAAGCCGGAATTGCAAAATTGATAGCATCCAAAACATTAATCTTTCTTGGATCGGTTTCATGTCTACTTCATAGCCTTTGAATATCCTACGGTAAAGTCGGTTGTGATAATACATCTTGAAAAGCTCTTACTCTCTCCATTGCTAGAATGGGAAATTACCTTCACATCGACTACCTCATATCTTTCCTGTCGAGAAATGGCATTCAACATCTTGTTCTTCAATTCCTGAAGGATAAACCATACAAATTGCCTTCTTCATTTTTCACATGTTCACAAATGAGACATCTGAGTCTCCGTAATTGTTCAATTCAGCCTCCATCTACCTTCAAAGGATATAGTGAGTTAGTTAGCCTTGAAATGCTTGGAAGTTGGTTCTGAAAATATCAAGTATTTTCGGCTAATTATTTAAATAATTAAAATGTTTTGGTCATTTAATTTCGATCGATCATTTTCCGAAGCCGAGTCGAGCGACAACGACAGCGTGAGGGGGTCCCTCTTTCCAACCCTTTTAACAACTAGTAGAAGTGTTTCTCTATTTAAACACTTTAACTTTTCTTTCCACAACTAACGAGGGAGAAATGCATAAGAGGACCTTTCAAATTCTTCTTTTCATCTTCCCTCCATTTCCCATTAATTCTTACTATATACCCAACACTATTCTTCTAACTTAGAAAGATAATTAATTTTCTATACGATATTTGTCCACCCAAGTATTGAGAGAGTTTGGATGTGAACTTGGGATCATTGTAGAAGACCATAGTTGTTGTCTATCTTGTGGATTCGCTTGAAAGTCTGTCTAACTTGGAGATTCGCTTGAAGATATCTGCTCACCAGTAGGGGCGGCTCAACGCAATTGGAGGCCTAAAGCGAAATTTCAACTAGAGGCCTAAAATCTAAATAAACGTTATATGCATTATTTTAGAAAAAAAAGTTCTTACATTTTTAGACTCAAAGTACATATACATAAAAAAAATTCATAAATGATTTATTCAAGTTCTTTTTCAATTATTAGCTTTAGATATGATTTTATCAATTCAACGTTTAAAAAAATCTTTTTACTCATGCAATTATTATATGAATTGTTAACATAGTTCTATAAGCAATAAGTTGACAAATTTCAAATAAAGATAAGAGTTAGAACCATAGATCAATTTGATTCAAGAAGTTGATAATTTGTATACCCCGCATTTTACTATGTTTGTAATGCTTGAAAATCTAAGAATAAATAGAAAAAGAATTTACAATTCACTTTGTTCAACACTTTTCGATTATTGATTCATATTTTTGACAGAGTACTACTCTAACTTATCAAAAATTTAAAGAAGAGAAAGTAATAGGAGTTAAAAGAATAAAACAACGTGAATATTAGTGTAGAGAGTGTAAGAAAATAAAACATCTTTTCTTAATTACTTCTATTTAAATGGGATTAAAGAGAATAAAATAGTAATTTTTAAAAATATATATATACTTTTATCATAAATAATTAATTTTTTCTATAAAATCAAACACATAATTTATTCTTGGTAAAAAATTGGAGGCCTAAGGCCAATGCTTTATTCAAATAAGCTTAGAGCCGGCCCTATGCTCACGCTGCTTCAATACTTCCTTCACCAGTGACCTTTGAAGGATTTGATAGGTTAATTAGCTTGGAATTATGTGATGTAACAATCTTTTATTAGTGTGTATTTTACCAAACTATAATATGAGTTTCTCCATCCGTCCTAATTTATGTGACAATTATTTCACTTGCACTTTCTGTTGTAAGTTTGACTTTATACGAATAATAATTTTGGAGATACGTCCTCACTTTTCTATCTTTGTTTATTGTCTACAGGTTCTTATTTGAGAGAATATTGTCAAATATATGATGCTTACTAAGGACAAAACACTTTGTAGTGCTACTTTACCTCCTGATGTACTTAGCAACCTTCCTGAGAATGTACTTGATGAAATTCTTATTCGTGTGCCTTTACGAGATGCTGTGAGGACAAGTATCTTATCGAAGAAATGGAGATATAATTGGTGCAGACTTCCAGAGTTGATGCTTGATCAAACACTTTGGGATACAACCAATGAGTCAATACCCTTTGTAACTAGGTTTACAGACATAATCTACCACCTTTTGGCACTTCATGTCGGACCAATTACAAGGTTTATCCTCTCTGATATTGCTAATCTTGGAAATTACTCTAAAATTGACAACCTGGTATTGTTCCTATCGAGAAATGGTATTCAACATCTTGTTCTTCAGTTCCCGAAGGATAAACCATACAAATTACCTTCTTCATTTTTCACATGTTCGCAAATGAGACATCTGAGTCTTCATTATTGTTCAATTCAGCCTTTATCTACCTTCAAAGGATTTAGTGAGTTAGTTAGCCTTGAATTGTATGAAGTCACTATTTCCTCCAAAATACTTGAAAATTTACTCTCTCATAACCTGTTGCTCGAGAGGTTGGTGCTGCAAATCTCAAGTATTTCGGACCACATTAAAATTGATGCTCCTAAGTTGAAATCCTTCGACTTCACAGGCGATATAAATATACTTTCCTTAGGGAAAGCACCTTTTCTTGTGAAACTTTCACTTGTGAATACATCACCTGTTGTGAAGGGAGGAAAATATCTTTTTAAGTATTTTGAGTTTTGTCCTGCTCTCGAGCATCTACACTTGGATTGTGGTAGTCTCCCGGTAAATATTGCATCACGTTCACTCTAATGCACTTTCATAGACATACTATTGTGTGGGCTTTCAGTGTTCCTGATTTTCACTGTTTTCTTCTTAGGTCTTGGCTGCAGGATCAGGTGACATAGCAGCAAAGCTTTCCTCTCGTCTTAATTGTCTTAAATGTCTTTGCCTATCCAACATTTGTTTGGATGAATTAGTTGAGCTTTCGCCTGCTCTTTGCTTGATAAGAAGCTCCCCATATCTGCAAGATATTCAAATAAAGGTGCTAATGACATTTAGTTTCATTTTTACATGTGGTGACTACTTGCTTATGTTCAATCTCATTAATTATTTCTTCAATTTAAGTTATGTAGACTGTAGTAATGATTTTTCTCAATCTTTTGTAGATCGAGTATGTGGCATTGAACAAATTGCTTTTTCCTGTCCCCGATGATGTTGTTAATGAAATTCCTTCAAGTTTCTCAGATGTGACATTGAATCACCTCAGGTCTGTTAAGTTTGAAGGTATTGCAGGCAAAAAAACTGAAATGGAGTTGTCAAGCTTCTGTTAGCTAAGTCTCCAATGCTTGTGAGAATGCTAATCCAGCCGGACATAGAAAATGGATCTGCTGAAACAAGACTTAAGGTACTTACAGAGATAACAAAGTTTCCGAGGGCATCACCTAAAGCAGAAGTTGACTATAACAGCGGTGTTTGATCTCTAGTCCTTTACCAGACCCTCATATTGGTGCAAGTTCTTGTAAGCGAAGATGATGGATGTGTTTCGCAAACAGAAGTTTATCTTGTTAGATTTTTTGATGTCTCATCTTGAATGATGAATAGTTAGATTTGGTATCTGAATTTGTTTTATGGAATTTTTCCTGTTTTTGTGTTCTAAAACTTTTGTTCCAGTTAACTGAGTATTTTGATTATATTTGGTTAGATGTCACAGTTCACATAGTTATTTCTATTTACTATCTTAACTCTGTAAGTCTTTTGTAAGCCTGTTTGATGTTGATCCATTATCGATGAGATTCTCATGAAATTTAAGGCAGCTCAGATGAGCCATAAATCTCCTCAGAGCGGTCAACAGGCACAAAGCCTGAAGGACGGTGATTAAGCTTCTATTAACCAAATCTCTAATGCTTGTAAGGATGGTAGTCAAAAGAATCTCATGAAACAAGAGTCGAGTTGCTCACAGAGCTAACAAAAATTTCCGCGAGCATTACCTAAAGCAGAAGTTGTCTATAAAATTGAACAAGTTCTATCTAAACTTGTCTTTTCAACATCTTGTTCTTAAATTCCCCAAGGATAAACCATACAAATTGCCTTCTTCATTTTTTACATGTTCACGAATAAGTCATCTGAGTCTCCGGTGCTTGTGAGAATGCTAATTCAGCCTGAAATAGGAGATCAATCTGCTGAAACAAGACTAGAGGTACTTGCAGAGATAACAAAATATCCAAGGGGCATTGTTGGGTTTAGCAAGGTGTCAATGGGAAATAAAAAAGAGAAAATGGAAAAGTGGAAGAACCACTGAAAATGGGGGAACCAATTTTGGAGGGAAAATGAAAAGTCATTGCAAAAGTGCAAATGAAAGGTCATTTTTACCATATCGGTAGAAGAAAGGAAATTGTTGTCCTTATATTAGGAAACACTTCCTTTAGTTCTTAAAGGGTTAAGAAGAAGGTGCCCTCTCGCGCCGTCGTCGTCGCTCGCTCGGCCTTGGATTTGGCAAATGATTGATTGATAATATTTTTTGGACAAAATTTATTTAATCAATCTTGTTAAATCATTTCCTTTCTCTTATAAATTAATTCAGAATGTTAATTAAATAACAAAATTAATTTGGCGCAACTGAATTTATTTGAAATTCACGTGTAACGGTAA
>JAJOOR010017440.1:0-19017 GCA_036250505.1 Solanum acaule
ATTGTGCATTTTATTTGGCCAATAAATTATTTGCCCACATTATATGATAGATTTGAATTCAAGATCCTTGTCATCATCTGTAGCATTGAGCGCTACTTCATACTTAAATTGTGCATTTTATTTGGCCAATAAATTATTTGCCCACATTATATGATAGATTTGAATTCAAGATCCTTGTCATCATCTGTAGCATTGAGCGCTACTTCATACTTAAATTGTGCATTTTATTTGGCCAATAAATTATTTGCCCACATTATATGATAGATTTGAATTCAAGATCCTTGTCATCATCTGTAGCATTGAGCGCTACTTCATACTTAAATTGTGCATTTTATTTGGCCAATAAATTATTTGCCCACATTATATGATAGATTTGAATTCAAGATCCTTGTCATCATCTGTAGCATTGAGCGCTACTTCATACTTAAATTGTGCATTTTATTTGGCCAATAAATTATTTGCCCACATTATATGATAGATTTGAATTCAAGATCCTTGTCATCATCTGTAGCATTGAGCGCTACTTTATATCAAAGATACCATCGACGGTATTTTTACTCAATTCCAATACGACATAACTTATCGAAATCTCTTCATATTTCATCATTTTAGGTACCTAAATTTTTGTCAAAGTTTTATGAAATGTTATGCCATCGTGCTCATTATAAAGCATTTGTCTCATTATCATGTCCGTCTTGATCATTTGCTCCTCTCCTTTCTTAAGAAGTTTTTCATTTGGAATCGCTTGGTCTATCACGCAAGGGACATACTATAGACTCTATCCTTCAAGAACTTCTCATTGAAACATTTATAGCTGAATTATAACATAGGGTCGGCAAATTCATCTGGCAATTATTTTGCGACAATGGGTATAGACCTCTTCCCTCCGTTGTTTACCCAATGGACCACTTAGAATAGAACGAATCGAAGGCAGTAAGCATTCTATAATCATTCCAAATCTTTAAGGCTGTCCATTCTCTTTATGAAAAGTAGTAACATTATGCAAAGAAATTATCTTTTGAACTTCAAGTTCACATTTTTTTTACAGGATCTAGATAATTCATCTCATTATTTCCAGCTGTCAATCAGCTCTCCTCCTAATGTTAGAAAATCTAACATTCACCCCAACCTCATTTGGGGGTCCATCTTGTGCGTAGTGAAGCAATTAAATCAAATACCGCACATTCAAACTTTAGATGAAAATTATTTGGTTTCTGACCATGAACCAATTATGATGGGAAAACCTTGTTGGCTTGATGCATACATGTGTTCCTACGTGTTAAATAAACTTATCTCATACCAAATCTTATTTGGGAGTTTTGTTCTCATACCCATGGTTTAGCTATAATTGAGGCATACAATTTCTGTTAACCAGCCAACGTTATCAATATAATTTCATAGTTTGGAATTGTGCTCTTAATTTAACAATTCGAGCAAACGACCTTACAGAAACCAATTTGTAAGTTGACAACAAAGCACATATGAACATCACATAGATGTAACTATCATATAGTTGCAAACAGTCCACATGCCAGATGAATATGCCCATATTCACCTGTCTATATGTTTCAAAAACCTCGTGGAATACAATCCCAACATTAGTTGGTATAATGATACAATTATCATTTTATCATGAGAACAAGAAACACAAGATAAATCTTCAAGAATATTTTATTTCTTCATCATATAAGCCAAATGAATTCTCAATTATTTTTGCATCACGTTGGACCGGAATGACCAACCGGTCATACCAACTGATCTTTATTTTTCTCAAACCTTTCGTAGATGTGAGTTGTGGCATACATCATTTTTATCAAACCTCTCAGTTGTGGCATATATCCAACCCATAATGATTTTATCATATCTTGACCCATTCTCTTTCGGAATGGTCATGCATTCACGATACTTATCACAAGTCACATTCTCATCAAGGAATGGACTAATCATTTATATGTGCTTCATAGATTTGCATTATAAGCACATTATCATGCCTTTGAAGTTTATCATTTTTGCATGACCCACCTCAACATCACTTTGAAAGGTCAAATGTACCACCACTTTATTTTCCTTTCTTTTGATGAAGGATTTTTATATCATTAGATCGCACAACGACCACAGGTCCAATGACCTTTAATATCATTATGATGATAAGAATTACCTCCAAATTTTGAAGGATTATTTCGAGAACCCATAATGTTCTTCATTTTATAATTAACACAATGATGAAAATTAATTATGTCTCTATTTATACATTCAATCACTTGTCTTCTTTCAGACTTATTATTCACTGCTACCACATTCATATGATAGAATGGAGAAATTGGGCGGATTTCAAACTTATCATGTACTGTTGTCACATTCGCTTCAGGGAATGAAGCAAATTCAATGGGACGAATTCCATGGCTTATTATCAAAGCCTTAGTCATCATTATATCATCACTATGGTGCATTGAGACTCAAACTCAATGTCTAACCCATATAAGGTGTGTTAGGCCATAATTTTATGGGACTTGAACCCAATCCATATCATCATGGTGCATCAAAAGTCAAATTGATGTCTTACCCTCTTGCTGCGATAGAACTTAAATCTACCATCTTACCTTTAAACATTTTTTTTATTATGGTGCATCCAGACTTTAACATGATGTCTTACCCTTTTGTTGCGATGGGATTTGAATCCACTGTCTTACCCTCAACCAATGGTATAATAGACCAAAGTACAACATGGCTCACCCTTTGAGTCTTTCAAAATAATCAAAATAATATTCAAACTCATGCTACTAAAACTTCATACCTTCTTCCATTTAAGAAACTTTGTAGAGCAGAGAATATTCAACTAGTAGTAGTATATGCCTTTGGTTCTTGGTCAATGTTAGTGACCGAACACTATTGTCTATTAAATCATAAAAAGATTCTAGAAAATACATACCTGATTTTATGCATATAATACCTTGATTGCAATAGTTATCATTTTTCCTTCTTGATTCTCATAACGAGATCAACTAGAACACGAGCTAATGAAAAACTAAAACTCAATCTTAATTGGCTAGAGTCTCGTGCTGATAAGTTGTTAAACATAGCCAATATACTACAAACAATATAGACAAGGTATATGGAGAGTATAATGTAGAGATCATCTTATTCAAATGGTTTCATGTCTCATGTGTCTCTTACAATGGTGAATGAACAACTCTATTCATAGGTTGAGAAATCACTTCAAAAGTCTCCATATTAAGTGCCATTATAAATATATACATTCTTATCCAAAAATGTTCATAGAACCTTGGGAATGCACATAGCTGATAAGTATAAGTTTATGGAAAAACTCAATGGACAATCCACTTAGTTTAATGGATTTATAACAACAACAATTATTTTTTTAGAAAAAGACACCATTGTCCAAATTTATTAGCTATAATAAATTCAAAGGTCTGGCCACAAATTTTAAAACACAACATAAATAAAATTGTTCTTCTTATTTTGCATATTTTCGGAAAATAAACTTATAGAAGTAAGTGTCACTAATATAAAATTGTTTATTCATTGTTGCTAGAAAATGCCATTAATCTTCCTAGCAGAAGTAACACAATCATCAAGTATCTCCTTTATTCCATATTTGTACACAAAACCTTTTTCAACCAACTTTTTTGATCCCCACTTGATTTCTCTGTTGGGGTCATTCAAGTACCTGAGATTGACAAGTTTTAGGAAAGGAAACTAAAAATCACATTTGACAAAAATATCACATATATATTTTTAGGGGTGGGATGGTCAAGGGTTGTGTGTTAAAAATATAATTAAATAATAAAAGTGTTGTTCTCTTTAACAACTTAAGTTTTTTAGTGAGATAGTCGCACACTTCAACATGTATCAGAGTAGGCAAAGGGCCTTAAAACGAAGAAAATGACTTTCTTAATAGAAATAGGAAAAATTGTGCATTATAGCAAACTATTAATTCAAAATAAATGTTATATCTACATTTTCATTTAATTCTGATTTGTAACAAACACATTGTCATTCTCGCCTCACTCCCTGAATCTCGCTCGCTACTCTCAATTCTCTTCCTCACTTCTCTCACTTTTATACAAACACAAATGTATAAATTGTGTTTGTATAAAGCGAGAGAGATTGTATATACAAATACAAATACATATCTCCCTGTTCTATACACTTATAATTATACTAATACAACTCTTCCACTGTCCAGTTCTCTTTTGTATTTCTCTCTGGCTTTATACCACAAATTATACAAATACAATGTACAATTTATGTTTGTATAAATCGAGAGAGATTTGATATACAAATAAAAATATTTTAACTCGATTCAATTGTATACAAATTCAAATTTTATGTTGATACATATACATAGTAGTTACATATATACAATTATCTAACCGATATACATATACAATTCACCTCTCTCCACTCTCTACCCTGCAAACTTATAGTTATAGAGTGCTAATATGATTTTTATGTTTGTTATTCCTAAAATTTACTCATAGAAATATAGAAAATAGGTTCTATGAGTGACATTCTGTTTATTCTATCCTCCTTACCCATCCATTTCCCCTTGACCATCCCATCCCTGCCACCCCAAGGCCCCAATCCCCCCCCCCCCCCGGTCTCCCCCCTCATCCTTATAATAGGGCTCGTTTGGTGTGAGGGATTAAAAATAATAGTGATGGGATAAAAATGTTGTATGTTGTTTGGTTGCCATGTTTGGGATAACTTATCCCACCATTTATATCATAGTGATGGGATAAGTTATCCCAGGATAGTTAATCCCAGGATAACTTATTCTGGGATAACTTGTTTCCAACCAAACGATCCCTAGGGTTTTATTAGATTACATATATATGCTTTTAAGGTACATTATTTTACTCTCTTACATATCAAGCACTAAAATATAAGTAACAAACCAACTTACTTTTCAAGAACATATTTTCCTTGAAAAATATTCTCCTTCGTACCAGACACACATGACTTATTTTCCTAAAAAAACCTTTTCCAACAATTCCAAAACATTTTTCGGGGAACCAAACACAACCTAAAAATCAAATACTCCTTTAGTTTGTGATTAATGCTATCAATTTTTGTCCCTTTTTTTAATTTTCCACTCAATATTTGATATCTGTGTTGGAGTCTGACAAATTCGGATACACACATTGTCGGTCCCATTTTCTAGGATGTATGCTCCTAACTGAATCATTTTCATTCCCAAGACTTGAACCCAAAACATTTGATTAAGTATGAAGGAAACTCAACCATCCCACCACAATCCAAGTCGGTTATCAAGGATGTAATGTAATGTACAATGCAAGATTGATAATAACATCTTACTCTTGGTTGACCTGAAACTCTGGATAATTGTGTTGATAGTAAGTGCCAATCTCTGCAATAGAAACAAAAGAGCTAGCACACAAGAAACGCCCATTGAGAGAACCAACATTATTCATGAAGAAAAAATGAGCTTCACACACATCTTCAATATGCACTATTGGAACTTTTCCAATAAGTTCCTCTAAAAACTTGAGTTTATTGTATAAATTCTCCTCTTGAGTGAACACTGACAAGAACATAGCAGAAGTTGTTGGGATATAAGGTAAGTAAGTGTGTCCACCTACAAGGCCACAACATAATGTAACCGCCTCCAAACCTTCCTTCTCAAACTTCAATATCTCCTTCTCTGCTAGTATCTTTGACTCTGTATAGCCCTATAAATAAATACATAAATAACCAAAATTTTTGTTTTATGCAAGTTTCACACTCTAACTATATATCGGTTGTTCGTTTTCTCTACCTGAATTATCACTACTTACGTATTAATAAAACATACTTCGAAACGGACTAGGATAATAATTTGTTCCATTTTCCTACCTGAACTATCAACATCTACTCAACTAAGTGTGTTTTAGCATATATATATAAATACAGATAATGATAGTTCATGTAGAAAAAAGGAACAACTAATAGTTGAAATATCAAATTGATGAAAAATTTAGGATGATAATAATAAAAAGGTAAATAAATACATTAATTAAGCTCACCCAAAGCCACTGTTGTGAGTAAGGATTTGAGAAATTAAGAGGTGTCCAACATGTTTCATCTATTAATTGTTTGAAAGTAATCCCATCTTCCTTCAATGGGGAGGCAGCTACAATAGAGGCAGTATAAATAAGTCTCTTTACTGTCCCACTTTTAAGGCAAATCCTTCCAATTTTTTTCACTCCATCAATTGTTGCTTCTGTTCTATCTTTGTACTGTTTCATATATCAAGGTCAATCAAAGTTACTTATAAAAGAAATAAAAAAAAGAAGAAGATAAGGATGATATTGTGTTAGACATAGTGCTAACATTATGCTTGTAATTATAAATCTTTGTAAATAAATAATTTCTAATTTATCAATGTTTATCATGGTATCAAAGCTTATAAAATATTTATAAGAAATATAAAAAAAATAGTCAAAGAAAATTTTGATTGACTCTCGAAATTTCAATGTCACATATATTAAAACAAAAATAATACATATTATTACAAATCAATTTATTTGATGATGACAAAAAAAATAATACTAATTATAATGTCAATGCATAGAAATCAAACTCAATCAGAATTGGGATAAGTGTCTCATATTTGAACTTGGAAAGTTGAGATAAATCTTGAATGCCTAAATCACTTAGTAATTTTTTTATCAAAAAAGTTCGAATGAACACCCTCGCCCCCTTCTAAATCCGCCCCCGATAATTCCATACCTGAGATCCTTGAGAATGCAATAAAGGGGTAGCAACATGGAAAACAAATTCACAGCCTTGAATAGCTTCCTCAAATTCCTCTGCTCTATAAATGTCAGCTTCAAATAACTTTAATCTTTCATCTGCACCACTTAAGCTCTTCAATAGTCCCACCTTTGACTCATCCTCTACATATAAATCAACTTAACTAATCATTTTTAAAAAAACATCCACACACACTACGAAAACATACGTGGAAAATAGATTTTCATTGAAATATTGAAAAATTTCTTAATTTTTCTGTGTAAAAACACTAGTTTTTTTTTTCTTTTCTAATTGATTCAATCTAAATATCTATCAAAATACCACTGAACATTTTTCAGTAAAAAATTTTAATAGAAAAATAATATATTTTTTTGAGGAATTCGAGCAACATAACTTAGGAATAAAGAAAATTAAAAACATACCTAAGTTTCTTAGGGTAGCATGAACAATGTAACCTTTATCCAAAAGTTTTTTAACAAGAGAAGAACCTATGTACCCTGCACCTCCTGTAACACAAACTTTGTAAGTGCTTTTATCCTCCATTTGTTGGGACTTTTGCTTTATCTCTTCCTTTTCAGCCATTTCTATATTTGAGATATGATCAAAGTGATTGATAAATTGAGCTTGTGGACTATATAAAACTAGGGGACCCCATGTGACTTTTTGTCCTATTGTATTATTATCTATTAAGAGTTTATTTTGTTACTATATCTCTATATGGAAATTAAAATCTTAGGTATGTATTAGACATTGTAATGAAATATTTATAGTATCAATGCAACTTACAAAGTGTCACATAGTATGAGTTTTCACCGTTATTTGAGTTCATCGAAATTCTGTAATTTGAAGTGTCATTATTACCGAATTATTTATTCCGTTCTATCCCGGAATTATTAATTAAGGGTACGTAAATAAAGATTACAACTTCAAATATGGAATTTTGACTTTACATCATGAGATGTTTATTCATTTTGTTACTATAAAATGTCATTCTTCCTTGCACAAATAACACAATCATCCAATATCTCCTTCATCCCATAATTGTACTTAAAACCTTTCTCAACCAACTTTTTCGATCCACACTTGATTTCTCTCTTGGGATCATTCAAGTACCTGGAAAAACATATTCCCGAGGAAAATAAGTTACTTAAAATAAGGAAAATAACTAGCTTAATCGTACTTAATGGTGGTAGGCTAGTAGCTGAAACAAGTCTCAGAAATAATATTACAAGTTCATCATCTCATCTCCACCTTCTAATGACCCTAATGCCCACCCCTTGGCCACCCCAACCCATTGTCATCCCACCCTATAATGTTTCCTAAATTACATATAAATTTTTTTAGGACAACATGTTTTTGTTTTTTTCTTACCAAAACCATGAAAAAAAAAAAAAAAAAAACACTACTTATTTTCCTTGAGAACCCTTTAAAGAATTGGAAAACATTTTCCATATAAGTCGAATACTCCTTTAATTTGTGATTAATGCTATCAAATTATTTATTTTATTTTATTTTGGCTTTCCACCTCATTCGATATCTATATTGGAGTTCGACTAATTATTCAAATTCTCACATTGCATGATTCATTTTAAGAGCACTCCCAACATGATTTTTTTCTATACCAAGAGCTCAAACCCGAGACATATGATTAAATATGGAGAAATTTCAACCATCCCACCACACCACAATTCACTAATCAGTTATAAGGTTGATAATAACATCTTGCTCTTGCTTGACCTTAAACTCTGGATAATTGTGTTGATAGTAATTGCCAATCTCTGCAGTAGAAACAAATGAGCTAGCACACAAGAAACGTCCATTGAGAGAACCAACATCAACAACATTATTCATGAAGAACAAATGAGCTTCAGACACATCTTCAATATGCACAATTGGAACTTTTCCAATAAGTTCCTCTAAAAACTTGAGTGAATTGTAGAGAATCTCCTCTTGAGTTAACATTGACAAGAACATAGCACCACTTGTTGGGATATAAGGTAAGTAAGTGTTTCCACCTACAAGGCCACAACATAATGTCACCACTTCTAAACCTTCCTTCTCAAACTTCAACATCTCTTTCTCAGCTAGCATCTTTGACTCTACATAATCCTATAAATAAATAAATTACAAAATTTAAGTTTTATGCCATGTTTGTGAAAAATAAAATAAAATTACAAAGTCAAGTCACAAAAAAGACATGCAATGTCAATAACACACCTGGATTATTACTTTTTTCACACCTTAGCTATCAATTGTTCACTTTTCCTACTTGAATTATAAGTATTTGTGTATTAAAACACACAGTGAAGCTGACTAGGACAGTAATGATCATTTGTTCCCTTTTCCTATCACCATCTACACAACTATAGATGATGATAGTTCAGATAAAAAAAAGAACACAATTGATAGTTAAGGTGTAAAACTCGAAAAACAAAATTATAATTCATATATATTTTTTTGACCATTAACTCTTATTTATTTTATTAGTATTAACATAGAATAAATGGTAACTCATCTAATATATTATATTATTAAGTAAAAAACAAATGAAAAAAAAGGATTAAAAAGAGAAACATCGAGAAATTGGAGATTCATTGTATATTTCTTAGCATGACACAATGATATAAAAGCTTTAATGCATCATATTTATAGGAGCATAAATGAAATACTCCATTTCAACTTATTCGGCCTATTTTGAATTTGACATGAAATTTAAAAAATAAAGAAGTTTTTTGAATTTTGTAATGTTAAACTAAAGATATGAATATTTTTTTATCTTGTGCTCTTAAACATGTCATGTGAGCAGTTGAAATTAAAGATTGCTAAAACGAGAAAGAATCATTTTTTTAAAAATAAATTTTAAAAAATCAAACAAATTAAAACGAAGAGATCAAAAACATTAGGCTCACCCAAAGCCACTGTTTGGTGTAAGGATTTGAGAAATTAAGAGGTGTCCAACATGTTTCATCCATTAATTGTTTGAAAGTAATTCCATCTTCCTTCAATGGGGAGGCAGCTACAACAGAAGCAGTATAGATAAGTCTCTTAACTCTCCCACTTTTAACGCAAATCATTGCAATTTTCTTCACTCCATCAACTGTTGCCTCTGTTCTATCTTTGTACTGTTTCAAATATTAAGGTCAAGATTACTTATAAAAGAAACAAAAATAAAAAGAATTCATAATCTTTTTTTTTCTAATTTATATGATACAGTTGAAATTTTGATATTTAAACTTTTAAATTATCGTGAACTCAAACATAAGAGTTTTAAATTTTTTTAAATAAAATTTATATATTTAAAACTATGTAAAAAAAAGTGTTGAGTATATCATATATGATTCGAAAAAGATTCAGAAGAATATTCTACTTTAAATAAATAATATTGGGTAAGATATGACTTCATATTGTGCAAGACATTGTGTTAAAATCATGTTTGCAATTATAGATCTGTGTATATAATTAGTAGTCTCTAGTTTATCAATGGTAAAATTTTAAAAATATATAATATATTTTTTCAACTCTCTTGATTATCGATTTATCAATATTTATCTTGGTATTAGAGCTTATAAAATATTATAAAGAAATTTCAAAAAAAAATTTGATTGACTTTTGAAATTTCAATTATATCACATAAATTGAAACGAGAATTGAAGTCAGACCTGAGATCCTTGAGAATGCAATAAAGGGGTGGCAACATGGAAAACAAATTCACAGCCTTGAATCGCTTCCTCAAATTCCTCTGCTTTATAAATGTCAGCTTCAAATAACTTTAGTCTTTCATCTGCACCACTTAAACTCTTCAATAGCCCCACCTTTGACTCATCCTCTGCACTTAAATCAACTTAACAAATCATTTTTAAAAACATCCATATATATTGGAGTTGAGTTGTTCGAATTCTTCAAAAAATTCGTCAATTGAGCCTCAAATCATTCAAAAGATAGAGGATTTGATACACATATTACCGCAAATCAAGGAGAAATTTGTGTTATAAAAACATGATTTTCCCACTCATTTTTCATCGAATTAGTTTACTAGGAAAACACATGATGGAAAACAGATTCTCATTGAGCCTCAAATCATTCAAAAGATAGAGGATCTGATACAAGTATAACCACTACTAGAAATAGAGGTTTTCAACCACCACGAATCAAGGAGAAATTTGTTTCATAAAAACATGATTTTTTCACTTATTTCCTACCGAACCAACTTACTAGAAAAATAGATTCTCATTGAAATACTAGGTTTTCCATGTGACAACACTATAGTTTTTTTTTCTTTTCTTACAGATTCAATCAAAATATCTATGAAAATATCCATTGAACATTTTTTTTAGTAGAAAATTTTAAACTAAAACAATATTATTTTAAAAAATCCGAACAACATAACTTAGGAATAAAGGAAATTAAAAACATACCTAAGTTTCTTAGGGTAGCATGAACAATGTAACCTTTATCCAAAAGCTTTTTTACAAGAGAAGAACCTATGTACCCTGCACCTCCTGTAACACAAACCTTGCAAGTGCTTTTCTCCTCCATTTCTATATTTGGGATATGAGCTCAGTGATTGATATATGGAGCTTGTTGATAATATAATACTAAAGACCATGTGTATTTTTTTTTGTCCTATTGTATTATCATATGTTAAAAGTCTATTTTGGTGTATCTATATATATAGAAATTAAAAGGCTTTGTTACGTTGACATTGTAATATAATAAACTATTTATAGTATCAATGCAACTTAACATGTTAGTTGAAAGTTATCCCCATTACATTGCATGTTTTAAGATCCCATTATTATGGTTAGTACTAATAATTGAGTTTCACGATTTAAATTCATGTTATTGAAATTAGACAATATTAAAATGCATTATATCTTGTTATGTTTTCCTCCCTTTTCTGTTAGGATTGAAAATTTTGTATTTTAAATATTCATACGATGAGTCCTTGAGAGTGAGCCAAGCATTATATCTTGTTATGTTTTCCTCCCTTTACTGTTAGCTCTGACATCTAACCTTCCATGAACGCGGAGTTCTGGCCTCCTGCTCTCCACGAACGCGACCCAAACCCCGCTAACCAAATATGCTACCTAACTAAAATCAAAGTTCTGAACTCAATGGAACCATTAAATCACGAATATGAGGTCTCTTTGACCCGAAACTTATATAAGCCACAAGAAACTAACATAACTCCTAAAAGGCCAAATTAAGCTTGGGACCTCTGAAAATTCAATCAAGACATATCGTAGGCCTAAAATCATGCCTTGTATTCAAGGGAACTGTCGGAAATCCGATCCGAGCATCGGAACCCTGAATGTTGACCAAAGTCAATTCAAAGATAAAATCTCAACAATTTCTAACTTAAGACCTCAATTCCACAAAAAGACTTTGAAGTTGAATCAAACCACTCTTTTAGACAAAATTCCACAATTTGGGATTGATGCAATCGACGAAATTCCATTCTGAGACTCAAAACTCCAAAATACACTGAAATCCACATTTTAACAACTTTAGCCTTTCAAAACTCTAAAATTACCACAATTCACTACTTTTTACTCAAAACTTGAAACCAACTTCACAAACCAATCAGAAATGACTCGGAGCAACAATTGGGAGGGGTAAAATAGTAATTTTACAAAAAAATCTAAATACGACCTTCTAGGTCATTACAAAAACCCCTCTATTTATAGCCAACAGATGATAGTATATGCATGTGTCTATTGTGCCTTATCAAAAATTTACAACGTTTTTGAAAAGTCACAATCTTTCGAATATGAAAATGTGCTACTCAAATTACATCTTTTCTCTTAGTGTATTTTTTAAAAAAAATGCTGCATTTATCATTCACACATTTCAAAACTCAAACACTTTTGTCATATGTTAATTGATTGATGGTTTCTTTAGGAAAAAGTAGTTTTATCAGAATATATTGTCTGGTTAATTCCTTTGATATTAATCTTCACCAAGTCTAAGAAAGCATAGCCATAGACGCCTTCTGTATGATTATTGTTTGGTTAGTGGATTCAATTCAAGAATCAAGACAATATCTATGAACTTTATCAATAATTAACAATATAGTAATACAAATACTATAATAAAGATTATGGACGAATTTTGTTATTTAACTATAAATTGGCATGTTGGAAGTGGAATGTGGCAAATATCTCGAAAAAGTAGTCAAGATACATGTAAACTTATCTAAACATGACAATTTATTATTATTTAAAAAAAAATGAAAACTCACTTACCCTAATGCATTGATTTCTTTCTCACAAAATTTCTAATCCAAAAAAGTCTCATAAAAGATGTGAATCTGATTCTATTTAATTTATTATTAATATAATATAAGAAGAATAATTTCCACATCAAAGAGCCAAGTTATGAGACGTGGCGTGGTGGCTGGTTATAAGTTGTAAGGATTCTCAAATAAATGGAATATATCATGTTTTATTGATTGAATAAAATAAAGAAATTCTATTAATTACTATAATTAAATAATTGTTATTATTATTGGCCAAGCATATGTTATACATTATGAATTAAATAAAAATATTCGATGCATATAATTTTTTATCGTTATGATCTACGTGATTTTCTTTTAAAATTAATAACGTGCCGATATATATTCAATCCAACAATTAGAGAACAAAATTGTTCGTACAAGGAATCCTATATGATTAAATTAATAAAATGATTCGTATAGGATGAGAATAAGATACTTTTATTTTTTATTCTCAAGGGTTGACTTCTATCTTCTGCGGATAAAATTTGCTGTCTACTTTAATTTAAGATTTCAACTTTATAGATTTGATTTTAAAATATATTATTGAACTCTTCAAACTTTTAAAATTATAAATATTATATAATTAGTATAAAAATACTTAATTTAAATGAAAATTTGTGCCAAGTGCCAAAGATGTTAAGGTCCTATTGATTTTTTTTATTCCCTTTGATAGATCTTGCATTGTTGCTAATAAATGGACTGCTCTATTTTATTTTTAAGAGTCCGTTTAGATTGACTTTTGACTAGGGGTATACAAAACTGAACAGAAAATCAAATCAAACTGCAAATCGAGCTAAATCGAACAAAAAACCCGACTAGTGGTTTGGTTTGACTTGGTTTGGTATTGAAAAAAAATCTGACTATATTTGGGTTGGTTTGGTTTTAACTAAAAAAACAACCCGAGACCAAACCAACCCGACATTATATATGTAATTTTAAAATTTTATTTTATACATAAAAATATTTACATTGATATAATTTTAAAATATTTCTTATACTATTTCATAGTTTTTATCTTTTAATCTATTATTTCAAGTTTAAAACTTAGAATTCGGAATGGTCCAATAAAGATTATAGTTCATAGATGTTGATAATTATAATAAAACTTAAATCAAAATCAAATTAATACTAATGGAAAAAGAAAATCAATTCAACACTAAGAATGACAATAATATTGAATATTTGTTCTTTAGTTTTACATTGGTTTAGACAATTAAAAAACATAATCTAATTTTAATTTTCCTTAAATATTTAGTAATGTAACTAATACTTATTAAACTTATTTTAGCATGATTTAGTACTTTTAAATTATGATCATTTTCATTATGACTTTGCACATTATTATTTTTTATTGAATATTTTAGTGTCATCACTCATCTCATATTTTGTGTTATTTTCTTAAGAGACACCTTAGATAATTGTATTCTGGTTGGACTAAAGAAATATTTGAAGCACAAGTTAATTATATGTTTGTATGCAAACTTTACCGAAAAAATCCAAAAATCTGAAAAAATCCGAGGTTTATTAGTTTGGTTTGATTTATAAATTTAAAATTAAATTCGACACAATGGTTTGGTTTGATATTTGAAAAACCCGAGATTGAAAAACCCGAAAAAATCCGAATTTTATTAGTTTGATTTGGTTTATAAATTTAAAACTTTTACACAAATGGTTTGATTTGATATTTGGAAAACCCGAACCAACCCGGTCATGTACACCCCTACTTTTGACAATTGACATGATGATATTTGTTCACTCTCCCTCAAAGGTTTCCGACATTATTTTCTTATTTTTTGTTTATATTGTAGCTAGCACCTGAGGCCTTTAAAGAGAGTGAACAAAATTTTTGTCATTCCATATAAATAACGTATATTCATAAGTATATTAAAATTTAATTATCAAAGAAATTTTTTTGAAGCTTATTATAAAAATAATGTGATAGCAAAATAGCGAAATATGAAGCAAATAAAACAATTAACAGACAACAACATGATTAATACCTATAACGTATGAATTTCAACGTTATATAAGTATAGGGAACTAAGTGATTACTAAACAATAGCATAATATTATAATTTAATTGTGAATAGCTTCTGTTCAAGATCTCTATACACTACAACAAACGTGATCTTTAGTGGCAATAAATTTTTAATTGCCGCTAAATATATTCTTTTAACGGCAATTAACACTCTTTGTATATATCCCTAAAGCCTTTAGCGACATTGAATATAGTGGCACTTAATTAATGCTGGTAAAGACTTTAACACTCTTTATTAATATGTTTATTTATTATCGTTAAAAGTTATTTTTATTGTAGTGATAATTTATTTTTCTCCATCACGTGTTGTTATCCCATGAAGATAAGGAAATAGTAGAAAACAATAATTCAGGCAGGAATAATTTCTACAAAGAAATAGGTTAAAACAAGATAAATTAATAATAGGGTGAGGATGCATGAGATGCTTAATTTTATTCTTAATTATATTCACTATGGTTGACAAAAATCATTATCTACTCTCCTTTAGCTCTATTACTAGAGAGAGGTGCCCGTGCTAGCACGAGTCTAATATTTATTATTTTTTTATTTTAATTTATGTGATATAGATATAATTTAAAAGGTTAATTAAATTTTAATATGTTTTTTAGATATTTTAAGTTGTTAATTACTTTTTGTTTGTGTAAATTTAATGCGAAGAGGTCCATGAGATGTTCATAATTAAAGTATTTTTCATCATCGATTGTTGATTTTTTATTCAAAGTAGTTACAAGATACAAACAAATATTACCGACATTCAAAATAATAAAGCTTTAACTAAAAAAAAATAATTTAAAACTAAAAGTCATAGCTAAAACGGATCCCATAATTTCAAAAAAATTATACACTAATCAAATTAAAGTAGAACAAAAGATTTTTTTTTTTTTTTGAAACACGCTGAAGTAGGTACGTTGATGGGGATGTGAAGCAAGCACAAAGTCTCTCTCTTATATATATATATTTCTCTTTGTTTTAATTTATAAAGTGTACTCTCTTTTTTATTTGCTTAAAAATGAATAATGTTATACTTTTTATTTTAAAATAATTTACTTTTAACTACGAGATATACTGAGATAATGTATTAATATTATATTTTAAAACCACAAGGTTTTTTGGTCTTCATCTTTTAAATTTTGTTGATATTAAATACAATCACATAAATTAGGATAAATTCTCTTTCAATTTATTTGACTTATTTTTCGTTTTAGTGTATTTCAAAAAGAGTGACTCTTTCTTTTCTCTTTAATTTTAATTTCAATAAAATTACAAGTTTAAAGAGCATTTTGATACATTTCATATATTTATTTAGTTTAAAATTATAAGATTCATAAATTTTCTTAAATTTTGTGTCGGATTATAATAGGTCAAACAAATTAAAATGGAAAAGTATAAAACTTTTCCACTCATGCATGTCAAGTGCCATGGTTCCTTTTTAACACCCCTCTGATTGATCTCTCTTTGTTGCCTATAAATAAGCTACTCTATTCCACTTCTAAAAACATATAAAAGCTCATTATTATTAGAAGATTTTCAAGCTAGGCATTGCTTGTTGTCTCTCCCTCAAGGGCTTCTCTTCAAGATCCTTATAAACATGAAAGCATGAGGGAGAGGAGTCCTTGTAGGGTGAGACAACAAGAAATTCCTTGCTCACTTCACATGGCAACATACTATATTTTATTTAATTATATTTTCGACACATTTCTTCATGTGTGGATTTTGATGGTTGGGGTGAGATTTAGGATTACTATTTATTCTAATAATATGTTGAAGTGTGTGATCATGTTATCTAAAAACTTAAGCTAATTATTTAAAAAGGCATTTATATTTATTTTACGGTATTATTTTAGAGAAATTGGACTGATATTTTACATAATTTGTTCATTTGGATAATTTTTATAAATTAGGCTAAAAGATGATAAGTAAAATTTATAAGCTGATATTTTACGCAATTTGTCTGACAATATTTTTTCAGGAAACTTATATATATATACATATATATATATATATATATATTATATTAAGAAAACAATTATCATCTACAACAATAATATTTTTTTCACCGAACATCTATAATACAGTTTAATACATATAGAACAATTTACAAAACACATATAATACAAATTTTATTGTAGAATAATACATTTGTAATACGATGTGGATTTGTTGGAGACAGCAGCAGATCTGAAAAAGAGGATACAGATGAAGAAGAAGCGTACGTATTGTTCAGTCGATCGATGAGGATGTCAAGTGTGAGGGTTGCTTCGTACCTATGCCTTTCAGATCTGAGTTCATCGGCGCACGAATTATAGCCTGTGATTTATGCAAGGCTCTTACTGTTATATATAAATGCCTATCTCAGTAACGATACTCTTACAAAAGGACAAACCCAGAAAAATAGACAATACTTTTTTTATTTATTTGCAATTTTGCTCAAATATAGCTCTGCTTGATTCGACACAGAGTTAAGTTGTATTTTTACTAAATTAATCTTATTAATAATATTATGATCGTAATACTTATTGATCATCAATTGATTCTGGTATTAGCAATTAAATGACATCAAATTAATTACAAGTCATAACTCATAAACAAATATCTTTCATTCAAGCATGATAAAAAACATAAAGAAAGATTTAAACAGAAAAATTATGAAGAGGAAGATGTTTATGAGGTTTGAACAATAATTGATAAGGATGATGATATATCTCTACTCAAATTACATCATTTTGTTCTATTTGTATAGATATTTTAAAGAAAATGGTCAAATACCTCCCTAATCTATATTCAAATTTCCAACTACACACTTTAACTTCACGGGAGTCCTATCACCCCTTGAACTGTTTAAAATTGAAATTGTTAAACATGGGTCGGGTTCTTGATCTTAGGGATCAGAGTAATTGAGGTACAATTAATTACTGGCTTATACATTTGGCATGTGTTGAAGTATCCTTCACTGATCTCCTCCCCATAATGGACCAACCTCTCTTAAAGAAGCACGCCTTAAACCCATCATATTCAGGGCTCTTAGTGTCCTTAATTCTTGATAAAGTCTTCCATATTTATTCCTTCTTCACTAGTCTCATGAGTTGCATTTGTTGATCCCTTGATAGTATATTTCCACCACCAATGGCATTGATATCTACTGCCGGAAGAACAGGTGATGCAGTACCTAGTAATCTTCTCATCAGTGTCAGGCTGTTAACTATTATAGGATCTCTCATCAAAGCCTGTATATTCATAAGTTGTTGTTGTGCCTATTGTACCCTCAAAGTAACCCCCTTGAACTCCTTAGTATTTGACTTCTGCTTTTTCATTTTCATCCATTTCAAGTTCTGCCCGACACCCCTCTCTCACAATACCAATAAAATCAGGGTGATCAGCTATGTGACTGAAGAACTTAAAAAATTCTAGACGCCTACTCAGTTGGTCCAACAGAGTAAAGCTCACAAGACCAGTAATTTGATAGAAGTGCGTGGATCCATGATAAGGCCTTGAGTATGCTCCTTTCTCTGCACCCATGCATTATTAACTAGGATCCAATCTATTTTGCTATGTATATGCCCGTTAAACCAAGTGTGCCTCCTACCTGGGCACCTCATTTCAATCATATTTTCAGTCTGTACAAAATGCTTAAAGTCATTAACCTCTCCATCTACCACAACATTGTTACCAATCTGTGTTTTTAGAAAAATCAGAATTACTGATTTTAATAAACTTTGCAGAAACACGAAGTAACCAAAGTTTAATAAACCAGTAAGAATAGATGAACAGAAATTAATTGACAAAACTAAAATCTGTAAAAAACGTACCACAATCTGGAAAAATAAAATCAGAAAGAAGATCAAGCCCACTGAATGCACAGTGTCCCCTTAAGGAAATTATTCCCCTCTAGTATCCGAGGTTTGATTTGGAATATGTCCTCCCA
>JAJOOR010017441.1:0-27254 GCA_036250505.1 Solanum acaule
CATCCCCCCCCCCCCCCTCCCAAAAAAAATTGATATTATTTTATTTTTAAAAAAATAAACATTCTACCCCATCCTATTTAACCCTCCGCTCCTAGTTTTTATTTTTATTTTTTACATTTTTCTCATTTTTTGTTAGATATTTACATTGATATATTTTTAGAAAAAAAAATTCTACTAGTGTACCGAATATAACATAAATAAACAAATAAAAAATAAAAAGTATTGCAGCAACAAGTAAAAAATATTTTTGATATGTATATATCTAACACAAAATGAGAAAAAATTGGAAGCAGAAATAATTTTTTTTAAAATAAAAATAAAAAAATGGCCGGGGTGGGGGTTGGGAGGTTGGGGGGGGGGGGGGACGGTGAGAGGAAGTGATGGAGTGGGGTAAGATAAATATTTTACATTTTATTTTATAGAAGAAATATTATTTTTTTGGATAATAATTTTTTAATATTTAATTTTAACTAATACTAATAATTTATTTAATTTTGTGAAGGTTGAATATTTTGTCCATGTGGAGTATGATGTGACAATTTTTTTAAAATAAAAGAGAGAGTGTATTGCACACACAATGATGAGAGTGGTATAAAAGAGAGAAGTGTGTTTCTCAAACTAAAAAGTGATAGTTTAGGGATGAAGCTTACACTCTCAATAGTTTAGGTATGAAACTAAAAAAAAAGGTATAGTTTAGGTGTGTTTTTAACAATTATCTCAAAACAATAATGAAAGGAACCCATGCTAATTGAGGAAAACCCTAACTAAATTGGGGAATTCTACCATTTGAAATAGAGGAATTTGGGAACTCCATGAATGTAAACTATCATACCTTGACTCCAAATGCTAGCCTTCAATGAAGGAATTGAACCATTAGCTTGAAACCCTATGTGATTCCTTCTTCTTCTTCTTCTTCAAGTTCTAGAGAGAATATTTGGAGAGGATTTGGGATTCTTTTGTGAAATTGGAAGAATGAAGTAAATGGGGTGAATTTGGGGTTAAAAAGGTTTATAATAGGGGTCCTAAATGTAGACAAAATGACATAGCTTAAGAACTAATTAATTAGGAAAAGACCTAACTGCCCTTTAAAATAACTGTCAGTAATGACCGACGGACCCAGTCGACGGATTGTGGTCTGACCTATGGTTTGTCCTGGTGAACCGTTGTTTGTCATCTAGGACTCAACTTTTGGCCATTGAACCACAGACCGTGGTCTGACCTTCGGTCCGTAGGTCTGGCCGTGGTCCTGGGCCTCAGAACTTCCCTCAGGCAGTGCCATCCACAGACCGCATCTACGGTCCGTGGTCTCATCCACGGGCCGTGGGTGGCCCTCGTGGCTGGCACCTGCAGTTTTTCAAAATATGGTTTATTCCCTTTTTCGAATATGGGGTGTTACAATATCTCCCCCTTGGGACCATTCGTCCTCGAATGAGATTTAAATTGGTTCTAAAAGCTTAGGAGAGGAACTAACAACCCATCCTAACAATGCAATGTGTAGATACGTAATTTTTTACCGAACTTCAGATTTTATACAATTTTAATACATAAATATTATTATTTTAGTAGGTATATATCTCTCAAATAAATGAATAAAAAGACGTGAAAATTATAACAAATTATATGCTTTCTTTACATTTAGATTTTTAATAAAATAAGTTTGTGCATTTAATGTATTTATTAGTTATTATTTATTTTAATTAATATTTCAACATTTAGCTAGTCTAAAGAATAAAAGTATATGTTATGAAAAAGAAGAAAAAAAAGAGTCCTAAAAAATTCAAATTACTTCAGCCTTAATCCTAATTACCTTCAAACTCCCATAACTTATTCCTCCTAAAAATCATCTTCCCATTTATTTTCCCTTTTATGTTTTACGTAAATTTTCCCACCCCCACATTTTTTGTTGTTTTTTTTTCTTATTTCTTTTTTTTTTCTTTTCTATTTTTCTGCTCCTAAAAACTCTCAACCATATACCCTTAAAATTATCAATTAGATTATACTCCCCCTCCACACGTTTAAAAAAAATATTTTTATTTATTTTCTTTTCTATTTTTCTGCTCCTCAAAACTCTCAACCAAATAGCCTTAAAATCTTCAACTAAATTATATTCCCCACTTTCTTACGTTCCTTTTAATTAGCACCAGACTCACACCAAAAAGATTATAAAAATAACATACAGTAGAAGAAAAAAAATAGAGGCAGAGAGAAAAACGTCAGAGCAAGAGTAAAAATAATAATAATTCAATTGAGCAGGAAGTTGGGATTGAGATTTTCGTTTACAACTGCTAGTTTGCATACCTTTGAAGGTTCGTTTCTTTTATTATTATTTTTATTGTTATTTTATGTTTATATAAATTTAGTTTATTGAGTCATTAATCAATCAAGATGAAGTAGTGATTGTTATTTTTATTATATGGTTATTTATATTTAATCCCATGTTAAAATAATGTGTTGATTTCTTTATTTTTATATAATTTTGAATTCACTTATTTATTTAGAATTATTTTATGTTATTATAATTATTTTTTATTTCTTTTCGTGATTATGATTATAATTTGTTAACAGAAATCAAAATGATGCATCTTGGGTTGTAAATACTTTTTTTTCTAGGGATTTGGACTAAATTTGACAATGATAAACAAAAAAAGAGAACGTTGTGTTTATGATAAACAATAGGCGAAGTGGTCTAATGAGCCCTTATACTTGTATGTGTTTGTATTATGGGCCCTTTTACCTAACAATTTGTCAACTGAACCCCTAAACCCATTGAAATTTGGTATTTCAAACCCCTTTTCATAAGGTTAATGGTGCGTGTAATACAATCACTACGCCTCAAATTCCACGTCATTTTTAATTGCCGCATAGGAAATAAAATGGTAAAATTAAATTAAACTCCCTAAATTTTATTTGAGAAATCATTTTCTCTTTCTTCCAATTTTATTCCCAATTTCTCTCCTTTCTCTTCTCTCATTCCAACGCTCTCACCAGTAAAATGCGGCACCAGTAAGACATTTGTCACCACCGCAGTGTGGTGGTGGAGCTACCACTCAAAGATGAAGACTACGCCACTTTCGATTTGGAAAAACCAGTATATAACCATGGCTTATTCTTGACGACCCCAAATCACTAGGATATTTTCTCCAAAACCCTAAAACACCCACTGCACCCCTTCCAAAACATTAACGATGATACAAGTACATATTGTTAGGTTGAGCTGAGGGATATGTTCTGTCATGTGAAGATTTACAGAAATTGGAATGATTGATAGTGTTTGGCTCTGGCGATGTTGAGTAGGTTGGAGGATACGCTGGTACTTATTGAAGAGTAAGATCGATAAGTTCATCCATTTTTTGTGGAACAATAGGAGGAATTTGTATTTGTGAAGACCCTTTCGTAAAGTGATAAAGAATAAATTTGCATAAGAAATGATGAGCTCTTTGAAGAAGATGAAAGACAACACGCAACAACCAAAACAAAATGGGGGAAAAAAATTGACAGAAAGATTTGAAGAGTAGAAAAGCAAAAAAAAAAAGCTTCTTTTTGTTCAACAATGGTGAATGCATAAATGGAGAAGAAGATGACTCTTGATTAGGTAAAAAATTGTCATTTCTTGTCTTTTTCGAAGGCCTCACGTGCTTAAAATATGTGTATCACACACACTTTGGATAAAATGCCACATAGGATGACAAGTCAAAAAAGGGGTTCAAAATACCAAGTTTCAGGGGGTTTAGGGGTTCAGTTGACAAACGATTAAGTAAAAGAGCTTAGAATACAAACTCATACAAGTATAAGTGTCCATCAAACCATTTCGCCTAAACAATAAGTTATTTAAGAATATTTTGTTATAAATATTTTTATATGATTAATGGTATATGCATTATTTTCTGAGACATATGTTAGCTTTAATTTTTTTTTACTGAAAGTCTGACTCCAATGAATGAATAATTTATTGAGGGAAACAAATGGGTGTTGCATATTTAATACGAATAGATGTTAAATCGTATTTTATTTTTGTTTTAATTGGTGTTTATATTTAATGGTGTCATAATCAAGTTATTCACGTAATTCAATATATGAATTTCTTTATGATTGAGAGAATATGCTCTAATATTTGTCTTATTTAAAGTTGTGCCTTCAACTTTTGATTAAAAATGCTACTTAGAAAGTAATGCAGTTCTGTTATGACAGTCATAGATTATCTTTGGCCTAAACCTAAAACTTATAGCTTTTAAATTGATTACTGCATCTTTGATCAATAAATATAAATTTAAGTATAATTTTTTTTTTATTTACAAAAGACCAATAAATAACAATAAGGTTTCAGTAAAGAATGTGGTTTCACATCTTTTTGAAATACTTTAAAAAATAAATAAATTTGGATGAAGTGATGCACCTTGGCCAAATGATCATAATCATATTAATTTTGATTTAATATAAATTAAAAATTTTATACTAAAAATATTAAGGTGACACGATTAAGAGGAAAAAGCAGTTATGCTTATAAGTAATTGAATGTAAAAATTGAGAATGCAGTTATGCATCTAGTTTAATGATTAGTAAAATTCAACAATAAAAAATATGAGCAAATCATGGTCTGTAATAATAATAATAATATAAGTCAAGTATGAGTTAATAAAAGTGATCGTGCTAAAACCACAAGATTCGAGAGATGCATGCCTAATACCTTCCCCTCGGTCAATAGAATTCTTTACCCGAACTTTCGTTTCCGCAGACCAAATAAAGAGTCATTTCCTTTTGATTAGGAATTAAAAAGAAAAGGTGACTTGGAATACCATAACTCAATTCCAAGTGACAACTCTGAAAGATAAAAATAATCCCTAATCAATACCGTGATTTAAATAGGAAAACCCCTTCTTTCCGCCATGCGAAAAAGAGGTGTGACATCTCTGGCGACTCCGCTGGAGAATAACCAGAATTTGAGATTTATTATATTAATTTCTACTTGATTTTATTATTATTATAATTATTATTTGGATGTATTGTGTATGATAGCCTAATGTGCTACTTTCTGCTCATTAATCGCTTTTATATTGTTGAATTATATTACATTGTCTTCTCTTACTCAACGACTCTAAGTCTCTAGTAACACTTCACACACAGTCACATGAATGCAGTTATGCATCCTACTTTCTATTGAGACAAAGGTGGAGTGTCTTGACACCCAGTGAAGGATTTTAGTCACACATGTTAGGCCGGGGAAGGACCAACAATGAAGTTGGAATAGCGCTGCTACCGATACATTATCTCTCCCTTGCTCGAGTTGTCCACTCGGGTAAGCCAGTCTAGATACCTATCTCCTTTAGGTTTGAACCTAGTCAAACTAGAACATAGACATGCTTATCCCTATGTAGGTTCTGCTTATTTGCAATATTTGCATTTCAACTTAGTGGACTCGACACCGGAGTCAGTACCCTCCAATTATTCTTGGAACGCCTTTCATAAATGCCATTTATCCTTTTACTAGCATAAATGCTAAAGGTTTTTCTGCTACTGATGAAGACAAAGATATTAGTTATACTTTTATCATTGACCTAATTTTCCGTGATATTAATGCTTTGATTAATATGAAACAATAGCATGCTGATTCTTTGCAACTAGAATTGTTTAGTATTAATATATTTGATACTTTGAAATCTACTAAAGTACAAGAAAAAATTAAATTGATTTCTGAACAAATTGCTATTGATATTTGTGCTGATCATCCCAGTGCTTTTTGAAATCGAAAAAAACATATTGTTACTCTTCCATATGAAGATGATTTCTTTGAGAATGATATTCCTACCAAATCTCGTCCTTGTCAGACGAACACCGAATTGGTAAAATTCTGCAAAAAGGAAATTGATAGTTTGTTACAAAAGGGTTTGATAAAACCTTCAAAATCTCTTTGGTCTTGTACTGCATTTTATGTTAACAATGCTGCTGAAAGGGAACATGGTGTCCCCAAGTTGGTTATCAATTATAAACCTTTAAACAAGTATTTAAAATGGATTATGTATCCTATTCCGAACAAAAGAGATTTGTTATCCAGATTATATGATGCCAATATATTTTCAAAATTTGATTTAAAATCAAGATATTAGCAAATCCAAATATTTAAAGAGCATTCTTATAGAACAACTTTTAATGTCCCTTTTGGACAATATGAATGGAATATCATGCCATTCGTTTTGAAAAATGCTCCATCTGAATTTTAGAAAATCATGAATGATATTTTCAATCCATATTTGGATTTCATCATTGTCTATATCGATGATATTTTGATATACTCAAAAACATTTGAAATGCATATCAAGCATCTAGACATTTAAAAAAAATTGTTATACAAAATGGTTTGGTCATTTCTAAACTAAAAATGAGTTTATTTCAAACAGATGTTCGATTTCTAGGACATTATATTTGTTAAGGGAAAGTTACCCCTATTCAAAGATCTATAGGCTTTGCATCAAAATTTCCCGATGTTATCACCGACAAGACTCAATTGCAAAGATTTTTAGGGAGTTTAAATTACATATCCCCATTTTATAAAAAATTATCTAGTGATTTGGCCCCTTTATATGACAAGCTAAAAAATGATCATAAATCACCATGGACTGATAGTCACACCACTCTAGTTAAAGATATTAAACTTCGTGTTCAATATTAACCTTGTTTAACTCTTGCTAACCCTGCTTGGCAGAAGATTATTGAGACAGATCCGTCTAACATTGGTTATGGAGGAATATTGAAACAGATTAATCCCCATGACTAAAACGAATATTTGATCAGATTTCATTCTGGGAAATGGAGTGATACCTAGAAGAAATATGCTTCAGTGGCACATGAAATGTTAACCAACGTGAAATGCGTGTTAAAGTTTCAACATGATTTATATAATCAGAAGTTTTTGATAAAAACTGATGCGCAATATGTGAAGTATATGTTTAATAAATATTTTAAACATGATACATCAAAATTGATTTTTGCTAGGTGGCAGGCCTAGTTAGCTCCTTTTGATTTTGAAATCCATTATAAAAGGGAAGTGATAACTCTCTTCCAAATTTCCTATCTAGAGAATATTTATCTTCATAATGAGTTTTCTTTCGCCCTTCTTTAATGAGAAAACTTTAATTACTATTTTAAAGGTAATACCTCTTAATAGAGATGTACACGAATTTATTCTATGAAAAATTATTGATGATATCATTAGAGAAGATTTCTCTATTCATGACTTTGAAGAAATCATCGATTTCGATGAAGAAAATTATTACAGCAACCTCTATGATGCATTTGAATAAAACAAAGTGTTATGTGTGCAGGATGGACCCTCCTTGGGTAATCAAGGGTAGAGGCAGAGGAAATAATACCAGAGGAAGGGAAAGATCATCCCCGGGATCGTCATACTCAGGATCGTCATATGGATCCGCTTCTAATTCCCCAATTATACAAAGAGGAAGAATGAGTTTGATAAACTCTAAAATCTCTCAAAGTGAGGCCTCCTCATCTTCACTACATCTGGAAGATATCCCAGAAAGCAGTCCATTATACGCCCAACTATAGGCATATCTGTCACAGAAGCAAAGTGATACTTTTGCATCTATAGCTAGAGAAGATATTGATGATATCAAATCTTATGAAAAACTATCCAAGAAAGAAATGATATTTCTTTTAGAAAACTCTGAAATACAGAGAAAAGAAGAACCCTGGAAGATATTCCAGCGTTACCTTGTTAACAGATTATATTTTCCGGGTGAGTCATATAAAATCCGATCTTATTATGAGACCATTTTGATAAGCACCGGTAGTGTTGAATTTCAGCACTTTTCAGGTTACAACACCAGTGAGAATGTTTATAACTTCTCCAAAATGATAATTAAACAAATTATATCTGTTGAAGATTGGGGTATCTTCACGATGAAAGAAAGGCAGATCAGCCTGAACAAAATCTCTATGAATTTCACTTATTGGGACTATATTCATGCTTTTGATAAAGTCCTTTACTACAATAATGAGAGACATAAACATACATGGTTTATAAAAATTTGTGCAAAGATATTTGCAGAGCCAATTCCTAATTGGATTCTAAATTGGTGGTCATATCACGGTCGAACGACGAAAATTATGCCCGATCATTTCTTAAATTATATAAAGAATGGGTTAAAGTATCGCTGGACCTAAACGAATTATTCCACACAGATCATATCTGTTAAATTGAACAAATTTATTTTTTCATTGAATTCTCTATCCCTTGGATTCATAAATGGACTCCCGAAGTGGGATTCACCGAGGAGCAAATTCCTTGTTTATACAGGACCTTTTAAAATAATTTTTGGGACAAATTAATGAAGAAAGATCCCAAGACAAAGTCTCTATATGGACAAGAACTGGTGGATCTCATTGAAAAAATGATCCAAGAATATTGCATCACTCCTCAAAAGGGAATTATCGCTGATAGCTCAGTTAGGCATATTGCTCAAAAAATTTCCATTCAAGACGGAAATAAAGAAGAGATGATCAAAAACTATCTGGAAGAAGTAAAGAGAAATTTACTTCTCAATATCACTCAGTATGAGAAATCAGACACTTCTATGAGAAGTGAAACCAGTGATGATGTCACAAAAGATATTCAAGAGGCTCAACCTGATGAGTCAGACAAACCCACCTTAGAAGATACTTTGAAGAATGCGGAAGATTTCCTCCGACAACTAAAGAAAAAGATAAGATGTAAAGGTTATCTCTACAAGAAAAGCCATCATCAATAGTAAATACACTATTGATCAACAGTAGATAAACTGTGCATATGGGACCCACTGATAAGGGACCCACAGTTACTATACTTATATTCCTTTTCTTTCTATAAATAAGTTTAGTTCTAAGTGAAGAGAGGCAGGTCGAAAACCACTCTCTCTCTCTCCAAATTGTAAAGCTCTTTATTATAACTCAATTTGGAACCAAAACAGGCATGTAATAAATTTTCACCCTAGCAGAAAATAGTCATAGATATCACAAAAGTGAAGTCTTGCTTGCTTAAGAGAACATCACAAAGGTGACCTGGAGGCCTTTTATGCGGATATCGCAAAAACAAATGGGTATATCTTAAGCGAACATCGCTTTTGCAATGGAGAGTCCACTTTTACGGACAGCCGCCCCCTTCAATTAGAACAACCAATTTTGATCTCACTTTTTCGCATGAAATTTCAACTACCATCAGTGTAAAATCAACAAAAACAAACCAAGCAACCAAGAGACTCAATCATTTTGGTAGAGCAAGTTTTGAAAATCATTTTTGAGTTCTTTTGGACATTTTATCAAACACATAGTGCCCAATCTATTTTTAACAATTAGATCATGAAATGGGTACTCAAGACTTCCTCAAATACTTTAAATCAGCCCACACTAATGCATTTTACAATTTAAGCATATATTCGGCCAGCACATTTACAATGTTAACCCCCCAAATTAGAGAAGTTACAACCCACTAAATACCCCCAACTTACAACAAGGAAAAATCAATTATCCAAATTAAATTTACCAATTCAAGAGAGGGAAAGTGAGAGAGACATATCAGATTGTATTTGCACAATGAAGACCAAGAGTTTAGAACAATTTGATACAGTTGAGGAGGAGAGGAAGAAGTTGGACCTTTTATTTTAAGTTTTGTGTCTTTTTGGATTCTGCTCACTGCCTTTTGAACTCCTTACCTTCGCTTAACCAACCTCTGATGAAATGCGGGGTTCGCTTAAGTGGAGTTTGCTTTTGTGAGAGGGAGTCGCTTTTGCGGACTTCACTTCAGCGAACTGGTGTTCGTTTTTGCGACTCTTGAAACCACTTTTTGGAAGGTCACTCACTGTCCAGATCAGCAGACTCAAGGGTCATTTGGCGGTTCGCCTAGTCTCATTTGGCGAGCTTGGGCACCCAAAAAGCTTCCCAAGTTATATTTTGATGGGGTTTTTGCCCCAAATTTCATTTCCTCCAATACTCATGCCTCCAAACATGTTCAAATTAATTCCAAAGACTTCAAAATCATGAGGATTAGTCAAAAAAAAATTAAACCTAATCTAGACTTCAAAAAGTCAAAATTAAACTAAGTTAGATACCGATGGGGTGTCGCCCATCAAGCGCACAATTTTAACGTCAAGGCACAATGCCGGGTACATCACCATTTGTGTTTCCACTTCGAGGCAATGAACCATCTTCCCAACTTGAGATAATTTCACTCCGAAGAGCATGGGGAGTTCTAGAGAGCATCAAGCGTTTCACCCGATCTCTCCACTTTGAAGACTTGAATTTCTTACCCAACTTTGAATCATTCTTTCATTTTGGATTGTTAGGCAAGAGTGAAAGGATTACTAGGCCATGTGAGCATTGAACTTCATAATTCTTGGCTTTCAATTGAGTGACACTCTCGCTTTCAAATTAACCAAAGCTGCCATATATGATCTTTTTAGTTTTTTCTTGCAACCTAATATCATGCTAGTTATTTCGGCTTCTAGGATGATTATTGCCTTGGATTGGTTGCACAAGCTCAAGATATCTTCTATATCCACCTCAACCTCTTCGCTTGTTTTGACTTCAAACCATTCAAATTCGAACATGAATTGGATCGTCCTATCACATCAAGCAAGGTGCAAGTTGTGAGACCCTTCTTCGCTCCTTTCAGCCATTGTATAATGAGAAGTTTCACCCTTACGATTTATCTCACCTTATCCCTAAGAGTAGCAAGTCCAAACTCAAGATCGACCATGACATAACATCGAGTTAGGTGCCTTTTTCGAAACCTTTCCATTTCTTGGGAGAGAAGGAATAAGATTTTTTCCCAACTAAGCTTTTCATCCACGACCCGAAGCCTCAATTAACTTATTACATTTGATTCACCGATAGGCCATGGGTCGATGGAAGGCATACCACTCCCAAAGATGTAACGATCACAAAAAGTCATAGAAACAAAATAAAAATAACTATTCACAATCTAGATAGAAACAAGTAAACTAGAAATCCTAAATCAATTTAATATGCCTAATTGTTCCCCGACAGCAACGCCATTTTTTGATAATGCTCAAATCACTTTTCAAAACCAATCAAAAGAGTGAGCGGTCATTGTCAATAAAAATATCCAACTAAGAGTGTGGGTCGAATCCCACAAGGAACGTTGTACCGACAATTGAAAAGATAATGGGTAACTAGCTACTAGTTTGTGTCACGACCCTCCCCCTAGATGTAACAAGGCACATACAACCCCGAAAGGCTCCATGTAAGCCACTTAGCTTATCACAACATAAGATAATAGAAATGATGCGGAAATTTTAAAAACAATTCCATACAATCGAAGTCTTTTATAAAAGCAAGAGGAAGTCTATAACAGTTTGTCTCAAACCATCTAAAACAACTTGAATAAAGCTTTGGGACGCAACCTATACAAAAGTCTAAAACATAAAAGAAAAACATAAAGGAAAGGTGATCACATCCTCGATGCTATGATGACTCACCAAGTCTTCAACTCCTTGCTCTACTAGAAACCTAGCCACGGGAATAGAACTCAATATCGCCGAACCCTACATTTGATAAGAATATAGGCAAGAGTATGCGTTAGTACAATAATGTACTAAATATGATAGCTAGCATATATCATCAACATAAGCATATAAGAGGCATTAGTCAACATAAGACATATACCATAATCATAAGAGACAATCACATAAGTCATAAGCATAAGATACATCATCATAAGACATAGGCTATAAGCATAAGAGACATCATCATAAGACATAGGCTATAAGCATAAGAGATATTAACATAGTCATAGTCATAATCAATGCATCTAGTTTAACACAACATAAGAGGAATACTTCATAAGCCACCTCAAGGCAAGCTTGTGCAATCCATGGATAAGACCCCATAATCCCACCCATGCTAAGCAAGTCAGTTTAGGTCCTCATTTATCTTTATCATCTTTTGATCTCATCGTTAGCCTTTTTCTCATAGACAAGGGAACATACACCTTTAGTCACACATGCATTGGAAGGGCCTTTCAAGCTACAATCCAAACTAAGCACACATCATAAGCATAAGTCATATGCATATTCATTATGTAGGTCATCATAACATAAAAGGAACATATCATAACTACCCTCAAAGCATAGAACATATCATAACTACCCTCAAAGCATACTTGTGCAATGCATGAATAAGACCCCATAAATCTCACCCATGCTAAGTAAAGCTTCTTAACTAACAATAATTCATAATTCATATTCTTGTTGTGGGAATAAGCTTTAACCAACATAGACCATGTGAGCTTAACATGGAATCTGGTATCTACCCCACACCGAAAAAGGGTTGCTCTACTTGCCTATGGTAGAACCATACTCTTTAGCTGAGGTGGATCCACTAGCTAAGTAACCTACGGGGGCACATAGTTTATGGGATAAGGGGATTGCTACTAGAAACCCAGCCTCTACTATCGTGAGGGCTTCCATCCCAAGAGATTGATCCTAGGAACCCGGCCTCTACTAACGTGAGGGCTCCCATATCAAGAGATTGCTTCTAGAAACCCGACCTCTACTAACGTGAGTGCTTTCATCTCATATCAATATCCACTCGGTGCTAAGCATTAATTCCCACGGAGTTCATATTAAGTCTTGACTTAAGTTCATACTCATGGAAGGAATGTTTTGACACTAAATCCAACATAATTCATAAGATAGCTCCTAGATTCAATAGGTGAGAATAGCCTTTCAACCTTAGAATCATCATATTGTGAGAAAACCTTTCACATCATATCATATTCATACATATGTGTGTAGATGAGAATTGCTTTTCAACAACACACACAAGATCATAATTATAATCACTTTACTCTCAAAGTGTTCATAAATCATATACATAAATCTCATAATCATGAATAATTCTCATACTTTGCCCTTCAAGGACCATAGATCATATTCTATCAACACATCTAGAATTGCTACATTAGACATGAATATAACCATAATTCAAGTAGTTCAATTACTACATGCATAATCTCATATACTCATAATATAGGTTGTGTTGGTAAAGTCCTTCCACAATAATACCCTATACAAATCAACATACATAATAACTTCACTCTCAAGGCCTTAACATTTCTAGTTCATTCTTATTAGATTTTACCCTCAAGACCCTTGAAGTCAAATTTATACTACAAGCCTTACTCTCATGCAATATTTCACATGGTCATCATATATGCCTAATTCTCAAGACAATCTAACCACATGCTTCATTCTTCAGCAATTCTAACCATATATCATCATATAAACTCAATCTCATCACTACTAGTCATGATTCATCACACAAGCCTTAATCTAATCAATTCATGTCTACAAGCTTTACTTTTAAGCAATTCATATCTAGGTGCTCTAATCTCAAGCAATTCATAAAGTAATTCATCAATCTTAGAAGGTCACATCTAAGCCCTCAATTTCCCCTTTCATGGCATAAAACCAAACTGCATCAATTTCATCATATAAACTAGAGTTAGCCATAGAAAACATGTAATTTCATCATAATATCATTATTAACTACTAATTCAATCATAAATAATCAATATCCACTCAATTGGATTCATACTCAACAATACCCACAATATAGGAAGGAACCTTAACTAGAATTGGGGATTCATTTTCACAATTGAGGGAAACATGGGGCTTCATGGATGAAAGGAATCCATGAATGAATAAGCCATTATAGCTTGATTACAAAGCCTAGCAAACTTGAAACGATGGAGTCTTGACTTGACCTAGCGAGATTTTCTTCTTTTTCTTAATCACTTTTTAGGGAGAGAATATCTGAGAGAGAATTGGGTTCTTTTTGGTGAGTTGAAATAATAACTAGGATCAATGAATTTAGGGGTCTAAAGGCTTTAAATAGGTGGTCTGAGTAAGGTTAAAAAGACACCACTTAACCCCTAATTAATTTTGGAAAGTTCCACTAACCCATCACTTATCCGTTTAAAACATGTACACTGCCTCACCCACGAGACCATGCCCACGGGCCGTGGGTGGACTCACGGGGCGTGCTGGTCAATCGTGGGTGGTAGTCTGCAAGTGTGTGATTAGGGCTTGGGTCCTATGACCCCCCATCCACGAGGCGTGGACCAATCCACAAGGCGTGGGTCCTTCCCATGGACACTGCTTTAGGCAGATTCTAGGAGGGGCTCACCCACATTGCCTACCTACGGGGCGTGGTTCCATCCACGGGGTGTGGATGGCCTCGTGGGTGGCACTATTTTTGGGCAGTTCTAGGGTCCTCCTCAAGGACCCATGATTGATCCTTGGGGGGGGGGGTCGTACCTTGACGTTCTAACCCGAAACCATTCATTTTAAGTACGGGAAGTTATATCTACGACTCTAACCCTCATGTCAAGCTCTAGTTTAGCCTACTATTTTCCGGGCTGTTACAATTTGAATCTAAACTAGCAATGTACAAAATTATGAAACAAAAGGAAATTTTTCTAATTAAACTACGAATGGGGGCCAAGACGATATTAAGCAAGTGATGTATGAGAATTGAAAAAATTCAAGATTTAATCAACACTCAATGATCCATTGAAATACAAACCAAGATCATTCAATAATAGATAAGCTAGATCATTTTAATTCAACCCTAATCTCCTTTCAGTCTCAAATGGTTATATTGTGATATCACCTTTCAGTCTCAATCGAATCAATAGAAAACAACTCACTACTTTAACTTAGACCTCTCTTTCGAGAAAGCCTTGCACTCAACAATGAAACCCTAAACTATCTCCTCTCGGTCTCAAATTCAAGATTCAAAGCTAAGATGCAATTATCAATCTAATTTTCCACTTTACAGATTCTATTTTCAAGCAACCCACGAAGATCAGAAGCTAGGATTGAGCGTGCACTCTCAACCCATAAATTCAAACATGAAAACTATATTGAACCTATTTCATGAAATCTAATATGGAAAACAAAGGAATTCCAAAAGCAATAGAGTAGTAAATCAAATACCCAAATAGCTTTGTCTATTTCTAACACAAAAGCCCCAATTTCACACAAGAAATTACACCCACATTTATAGCAATTAAGTAAAAAGGAAATGAAGAAAGGTAAAAGAGATTTACTAAAATAAAACATAATCTCCAAATCCACAAATAAAATGTGAGGCAACTTGCCTTCAATGTCTCTACCCCAAGATCAAGAAGAAAATGTAAAATCTACTTTTTGATGAGTTTTTCTCTCTACAATATTCTATCTCTAACAATTATTGGATGATGAATAATGTTCCACCCTAGCCCTATTTTCTGAATTTTGGGTCCAATGCTTGAGAATTTCCCATTTTGCACTTGTATGAAAAGACGGGCTTCACAAAAGCGATAAGAGATATGCACCTCTCAAAAGCGAACATAATTTCCGCTTAAGCGACCTCCGCCTTTTTGGACCAGTTCGCAAAAACGAACGTCGTTTGGTCTTTTATGCGACCTATTGTCTTTGTTGACTAGTTTGCTTAAGCGACCAGTCTTCTGCAGGTGCGAGATCTGGAGATTGTTTTCTGCCAGGTTTTGCTTCTTTTCAGCTATTGTGCATAATTTTCCATCCCAGTGACAAACACCTAAAATTAGCACAATTCAAAAAATAATTACCCTCTTTCTCTACTTTAAGTTCCATAAAATCATAAGAAAAGAACCTCAAATGAGTGCAATTTCACCGTTTATCAATAGCAGTAGCCATGGATAGCTTAACTAGTCAATCTAGCTAGTATATTATAAGATTGACACAACTTTTCAATCATGCCAAAATGAGGAAGATAAGAGTTGTGCAATGTTTATAACCCATTGACTAACATGTTTCATGCTAGTATGTCATGCTTCAGTGTCTACAAGTAAAAGTTATTTGAATGCACAAAGACAAGAGGTTTTTCATCATAAAAAGGGGAATTTATTGGGATTTATGTAATCTTGATGATTAACAAAGAAAGATGAAATACGTCAGTAAACATGGTCCAAAAGTACACTGTCACGAGCAGTTAAATTCAGGAAAGCTTTAAAAATGAATAAAGACAAGAGTGCAGAAATTAAGGAATGGATAATGTTAATTTCGTGAGAAAACCCAAGGAAATAAACATATGATGAATATGAGTTTGACTTGAAAAAGAAGTCTAAGAGGCAAGGAGTTTTAATTAAAGAAGGAGTCTCATTTATGTCACGCCCGAGCCTATACTCTAGATGTGGCCAACACTCGAGAACTATTTCAGATCCCTAAGAAAACCCTTGGCTTGGCTTACTACTTAGTGGATGACTCACTCAAGAAATAATAGGCTTGAAACATAAATCGATCTCAAAGTAAAAATTAGTAAGAATGTTTGAAAGTACTCGTTTCAATAATAATAACAATAATAAGAATAATTTGCAAAACATCCAATAAAGGAAGGAAAGCACTGAGAGACTCCTCGATTTTATCTATCTATGAAGCCTCTAATGTTTAAGATAGGTGTCGGGACAAGACCCACGATGCCTCAAACCAACTAGACAGAAAGTAAATGTGAAGTCCTCCAAAATGCAAGGAGGCTCACCTAACATGTCTAGAGTATAGAGTGATCTCAATGGAGCGCCTATTGATGATTCTGAATACCTATAAATGCATCATAAAATGATGCAGGTCGAATGACATCAGTACATGAAATGTACGAGTATCTATATGGAATAAAACAATAACTAAACCGGTGGAGGAAACATATCAAGTGAACAATATATGAACAAATAGTGAAAACCATTTATACTTTACAACAAGATATGCAAATAAAAATAATAATATGAGAATAGAAAACTTTACTCTGTGGGGAGTTTCTCTAACCGACAACCATTACTATGATCCTAGCAATGATATAATATTTCACCCACGTTGCAAGGGTCATCCTATACCTTTGCGGGGTATAGGATGCTACTGTAACTATAGATCCATCTAATAGGCTTCTCAGAGGTAGTTACGAGTCACACAACAAATCAGTGTTATCCTATTCTATGCTGACTACGTAGTTTTATGGGACTTGAGTTAAAAATAGACTCTTAAGCAATTTTGTGCTCGATACATCTCCCAAAATATTCAATATCATTTATGCTCAATCACCATTTCCAAGGAAAGGGACTATTACTTTACTTTACTTTTCACTTTGCTTTACTGAAGTACTATTCAGAAACATCAATTATAACCTTTTTCTTTCTCAACCGTCAAAGTACATATGAAATCATTTGATTCATTCTTTAAAGACTCTGTTCAAAACTTGCATTTAAAACATGTGCTTATGAACTTATCTCTCAAGTCCAAAATCTATATATAAGAAAAACTCATGTATTATGTTGGAAAACATAACTTTAATATATCAATACAGTTCATGTGAAACTAATCATAGACAACAATTTAGAATTTCAACATACATAGTAGGAATCAAAACCTTAACAGTTAAGGAAACTAATTTCAGAATTTCCAAGAAACTATGGGTAAAACCCTAAATATAACTTTTGCTGACTGAGTTTTGATGTAGGGCGTGAGGAAGAAAAAGTCCAGCACTATAAATAGCCTTACATACCTGGAAGAACAAAGTTCTTGGTGAAATCAACGAAGCTTGAAGAACGCTCAAAACCCTTACTTTTCTCCTCTTGAACCTTGCTCTAATGGCTTGAAGTATTAATGAACGTAAAAGAACTGATTAACACTTTCTAAGTCCTTAGCTAGGCGTAAAACTTTGTGGTTTAAGCTTAGAATAGAGAGTTTAAGTACCCGACCTCAACTTAAAAACTGACAAAGTGCCTTAAAAGGGAGGCTTCACAAACCGTTTATGTAACACCCCGTATCCAAAAAAGGGAATAAAACCAGATTTTGGAAAACATATGATGAGGTATTTTGAGTATAAAGCAAGTGCTTTATGAAATTGAGTATGTCTTACTAGTTTTACATGTATTTATGATGATATCCATATCTAACCCATGTTTTCTAAGAGTTTATGATTGAAAGTGGGTTTTGACCTCAATAGGTAAATTATGGACTTATGCATTGATTATGAGATTTATGCTAATGTTTTAAGGGTGCTTTGAGAGTAAAGTACTAATGATGATGTGTTTGTTGTGTTTTTGAAAGGACATTCTCATATACACATAACTAGCATGATATGAAAGGTTTTCTCACATAGAAAGGATTCTTAGGTTGAAAGGCTTTCTCACCTAAATTAATCAAGAGTAAGCTATCCTAATGAACTAGATTGGTTGTCCAAGGGACACCTTTTCATGAGTAATGAAGTCAAGTAAGAAATGACTATTCTGTGGGAATTTATGTTTAACATTGAGTGGATATTGAAAGTGAGATGGAAGCTCTCCCATAGTAGAGTCCGGGTTTCCAAAGTAATCTCATGAGATGGAAGCTCCCCCATTAGTAGAGGTTGGGTTTCTAGTAGCAATCTTCTTATCCCATAAGCTATGTGCCTCCATAGGTTGATTAGCTAGTCGATCCACTTAAGCTAGAAGTTCAAGGTTCTACCTTAGGCAAATAGAACACCCCTTTTTGGTATGGGGTCGACACCGGATTCCATGTTATAGCTCACATGGTCTAATGTCGGTTAAGGCTAATTTCCCCACAAGTAATAATGAATTAAGGTTACTTCAAGAAGTATCTCACAGAAGTTCAAAGGTTTTAAATATGAAGTTAGCTTCGATTGACCATGATCTTATGACTTATGTTTTATAAAGCTTTTATATCATGTTTAGCTTGGTCAATTGCATATCACGAAATGAAATATCCCTTTTAGCATGTTTTAAATATTTTATGCATGGCTATCATACTTGGTATATTGTTTTGTACTAATGCATACTATTGCCTACATTTTCCCCAAATGTAGGGTCTGACAGTCAGGTTTCAGGTTTTCGTGGCTAGAGGTTGACTTGAGATATTCCCAAGCTTTGGTGAGTCCTCATGCTTCGAGGACGAAGTCTTATCTTCTTAGTTTCTTTCTTGTATTTTGTTTCGAACATGATGTATGGGCTAGGCCCAATTTTATTCAATTGTATTAGATGGCTATGATGAGACATGAGTTTAGACTTCCGTTTTTCATTTTATAAAATGATTTAGACTTTGACTATTGTTTTACTCTTATTGTTTTGCTTCTTATGTTATGAAAGCTAAGTGGCTCGTATGGAGTCCTTCGAGGTTCTATACGCCATGTTACATCTATGGGGTACCCTGGGTCGTGAAAAACATGGTATCAGAGCACAAGGTTTAGAATGGTCTTAGGATGTCTCATAAACCACGTCTAGTAGAGTCTTGTTCATAAGTGTGAAGCGTGCCACATTTATGAATGAGAGGCTACATGATGAGTAGGAAACTTCACTTGTTTCATTACTCTTAAGTCATGCGATAGAGTTTAACTCTATAAATTCTCTCTCATAATCCGAATCCTATGTTCTTCAGGATATGGCTACCCGAAGAGCTTATGCTAGAGGGAATGTGAGGGAGAATGAGGTATAAGAATCTCCTCCCTAAGTTCCTCAAGTTCCGGTCGATCTTTTGGCCGAGCAAGTATCCAATGCGGAGTTTAGGGCTGCTTTCCAAGTGTTGGCTCAAGTGGTGATGGCCCAAGCAAATAGGTAGGTTACGGTTCTCGTAAACCCAAATATGAATTCGGCCGCTTCAAGAGTGAGGGACTTCACAAGGATAAACTCTCCAGAGTTTCATATTTCCAAAGTTGAGGAAGATTCTCAAGAGTTTATCGATTAGGTCTATAAGGTTTTGATGATCATGGGAGTTACGCTGGTGGAAAAAGTGGAGTTGGCCTCTTATATCAACTAAAGGGAGTGGCTCAAATATGGTATAATCAATGGAAATAAGGGAGTTCGGAAGATATGGGTCCTCTAGATTGGGAGAAGTTCAAAGCCACTTTTCTTGAGAGGTTCTTTCCCTAGAGATGAGGGAAGCCAAGGTGCTCGAGTTCATTAATCTCCGGTAAGGGAGTATGAGTGTGAGGGAATATGCTCTAAAGTTCACTCAATTGTCGAAATATGCTCCAACAATGGTTGCGGATTCAAGGGCTAGAATGAGTAAGTTCATTTTGGGGGTGTCCAAAACGGTTGTTAAAGAGTACCGAACTGCCATGCTCATTCATGACATGGATATCTCTCGTCTTATGGTGCATGCACAACAGTTTGAAGAGGAAGAACTCAAGGAAAAGTCTAGAGAGGTAAAAAGGGCTAAGACCGGTGATGTTAACTTTTCTCATGCAAGGTCTGATGGACAAGGTCGTCCTAGATTTCGACAAAAGTCTTCCAGCCGAGATTGTTCTAATGCTCCTCCAAAGTTCAACCAAGATATAGGGTCTAACCCTAAGCCTCAAGGAGGTAATGGCAGTGGATCTTCAATTCCTAGGCCAAATTGTACTAACTGTGGAAGGAAGCACGATGGTAAGTTACTAGCCAGCACGGATGGTTGTTATGGTTGTGGAAAAGTGGTCACAAAATAAGGGATTTTCCTATGCTTTCGGCTAAAGGAAGAGAGGGAAAGCAAGCTACTACTAGTGGTGTGGGTTCAAATGCTCCTAAGCAAAACCATTTTTATGCTCTTCAGACTAGAGGTGAACAAGAGAGTTCTCTCGATGTGGTTACCGGTACGTTGAAAGTTTTTCAACTAGATGTGTATGATTTACTTGATCTCGGTGCTACTTTGTCTTTTGTGACGCCATATATGGCAATGAATTTTGATCTCTACTCCTGTTGGTGATTCTGTGGTGGCTAAAAGGGTCTATAGAAAGTATCCCATTTCCTTATCCCACAGAGTTACTCTTGTTGACCTGGTAGAGCTTAATATTTTAGATTTTGATATTATCTAGGGTATGGATTGGCTACACTCATGTTATGCTTCTATTTATTGTAGAACTCGTGTAGTCAAGTTTCAGTTTCCAAATGAGCCTGTCCTAGAATGGAAGGGTGGAAATTATATGCCTAAGGGTCAGTTTGTTTCTTATCTTAAATCTTTAAAGATGATTTCTAAAGGTTGTTTTTACTATCTAGTAAGGGTGAGGGATGTAGATTCCAAAACCCCTTCTCTTGAGTCGGTCCCCATTGTAAATGAGTTTCTGAAAGTGTTCCCAGATGACTTACTTGGTATTCCTCTTGAGCAGGAAATAGACTTCGATATAGACCTTCTACCAGATACGCAGCCTATCTCTATTCCTTCTTATCGTATGGCTCTGACAAAACTTATTGAGTTGAAAGATCAATTGTAGGATTTGTTAGACAAGGGTTTCATCCGACTGAGTATCTCTCCATGGAGTGCTCCGGTTTTGTTCGTTAGAAAGAAGGATGGTTCTCTTCGTATGTGCATTGACTATTGTCAGTTAAACAAGGTGACTATTAAGAACAAGTATCCTCTTCCGAGGATAGATGATTTGTTTGACCAACTTCAAGGGGAAAGTTATTTCTCTAAGATTGATCTTCGATTCGGTTATCACCAATTGAGGGTGAGAGAAAATAACATTTCGAAGATGGCTTTTCAAACCCGGTATGGTCATTATGAGTTCCTAGAAATGTCGTTTGGTTTGACTAATGCTCCGGTGGTGTTTATGGACTTGATGAATAGAGTGTTTAGGCAATACCTACACATATTTTTTATTGTGTTTATAGATGATATTTTGATCTACTCAAGGAGTGAGGATGAGCTTATTGACCATTTAAGGATCGTGTTGCAAATTCATAAGGACCAACAACTTTTTGCAAAGTTTAGCAAATGTGAATTTTGGTTGAGATCAATAGCTTTCCTTGGTCAAATTGTCTCAAGTAAGGGTATTGAGGTAGATCCTAAGAAGACGGATGCGGTCAAGAGTTGGCCTAGACCTCTAACTCCTTCGTATATTAAAAGCTTTTTGGGTTTGGATAGTTATTATAGAAGGTTTGTTGAGGGGTTTTCTTCTATTGCCTCTCCTTTGACAGCTTTGACTCAAAAGAAGGCTAAGTTCATATGGACCGAAGGGTGTGAGAAGAGTTTTCAAGAGTTGAAAGATAGACTTACTTCTGCTCCAGTGTTAAAACTCCCGGAAGGGACAAATGGTTTTGTGGTTTATTGTGATGCTTCAAGAATTGGGTTAGGGTGTGTGCTTATGCAAAATGGGAAGATGATTGCATGTGTCTCAAGGCAACTTGAAGTCCATGAAAAGAATTATCCTACCCATTCCCTTGAGCTAGCGGCGGTTGTTTTTGCCTTAAAGATTTGGAGTCATTATTTGTATGGTGTGCATGTGGATGTGTTTACCAACCATAAAAGTTTGCAATATGTGTTCAATCAAAAGGATTTGAACATTCGCCAAAGAAGGTGGCTTGAGTTATTGAAAGATTATGACATGAGTGTTCTTTATCACCCCGCTAAAGCTAATGTGGTAGCGGATGCTCTTAGTCAGTAGTCTATGGGTAGTGTGGCTCATATTGAAGAAGAAAAGAAAGAGTTGGTTCGAGATGTTCACAGATTGGCTCGATTAGGTGTTCAATTGGTGGACTCCACCAAGGGTGGCTTTATGGTTCACAATGGGTCTGAATCATCTTTTGTAGCGGATATGAAATCTAATCAAGGTCTCGATCCAATTTCTCTAGAGTTGAAAGAGGCGGTACTTAAGGAATCCATTGAGGCTTTCTCCCAAGGGGTAGATGGATACTTAGATACCAATGTCGTTTATGTGTTCCAACTGTGGAGGACTTGAGGGAAAGGATTTTGACAGAAGCCCATAGCTCGCAGTATTCCATTCACCCGGGAGCCACTAAGATGTACCGTGATTTACAGGAAGTCTATTGGTGGAATGGGATGAAGAAAGATATTGCGGGATTGGTGGCTAAATGTCTAAATTGCCAACAAGTGAAGGTTGAGCACCAAAAACCGGGAGGTTTATCCCAAGATATTAGCATTCCTATTTGGAAGTGGGAAGACTTGAATATGGACTTTATTGTTGGTTTGCCTCGCACTCAGCGACAACACGACTCTATTTGGGTGATAGTAGATCGGATGACGAAATCGGCTCATTTCCTTCCCGTCAAGGTTTCTTATTCGGCGAAGGACTATGAGGGAAATGGTAAGGTTGCATGGAATGCCTTTGTCCATTATTTCCAATCGTGGTACTCAATTCACATCTCAGTTTTGGAAGTCATTCCAAAAGGGGCTTGGCACTAAGGTTTAGCTTAGTATGGCCTTTCATCCCCAAAACGATGGGCAAACGGAGCATACTATACAGACTTTGGAAGATATGTTGAGAGCTTGTGTGATTGATTTTAAGGATAATTGGGATGACCATTTGCCATTGATTGAATTTGCCTATAATAATAGTTATCACTCAAGTATTGACATGACTCCATTTGAGGCCTTGTATGGTAGGAGGTGTAGATCTCCCATATGATGGTTTAAGGTGGGTGAAGTTGCTCTAATAGGTCCCAAATTGGTACATGAGGCCATACATAAAGTTTGAGTTATTAGAGAGAGGTTGAAAATGACTCAAAGTCGGCAAAAGTCTTATGTCGATGTGAGGAGAAGGGATCTTGAATTTGATGTTCATGATTGGGTTTATTTTAAAATTTCACCTATGAAGGGTGTAATGAGTTTTGGAAAGAAAGGGAAGCTTAGTTCCCGATATGTATGCCCATATCAGATTTTGAGGCATGTTGGTAAGGTTGCTTATGAGTTAGATTTACCAAATGAGTTGGCATCGGTGCATCCAGTTTTCCATGTCTCTATGTTGAAGAAATGTGTTGGTGATCCGACATCCATAGTTTCCTTAGAAGGGATGGGAGTTGATGAGAGTCTTTCTTATGAGGAAGCTCCGTTGAGATTTTAGACCGGCAAGTCAAGAAGTTGAGAAATAAAGAAGTTGATTCTGTGAAAGTCATGTTGAGGAACCAATTAGTTGAGGGTGCTACTTGGGAGGCCGAGGCCGATATGATGTCCCTATATCGTCATATTTTTCCTTCTACTCCTACTCTAGCTTGAGGTAATGAATTCCTCTTGATTTGACCTTTGTTTTGGGTGTCATGTGTTTTTATGTGTTTCCATGATTTCCCTATATTTTGCATGTTCATGAAAAAGTGTGTTTTGAAAGAAAATGAGTTAACATGCTTGATTTTCCTCATGTTGTTGTGCATTGAGTATGAGTTGAATTGATGAACATGCTTTAGCTATGCCTTTTGAGAATAAATTGCATATGAGCTCCATGAGATTGTGTTAAGCATGAATTTAGCTTGGAGAAGGTAGTTCCTCCTTGAACATGAGAAATTTTGAAAATTCATGCATATTAGGTTGTTAGATGTAGTTCCTAGTTCCTTATGATGCATTTGAGTTTGTTGAACTTGGAGTTGATGTTTTCTCCTTATTTATGTGCATTGCATGCATGATGGGCTGTTAGAGTTAGTTTCACCCTCTTATGACGTTTTGAGAACGTCCTAGCTTGGAGTCGATACTTCCTCCTTGGATTCTTGCATTGTGTCACACCCCCTTTTCGCACGGCAAAAAGAAGGGTTTTTCCAATTTAAGTGATGGTATTGATTAAGAATTATTTTTATCTTTCAGAGTCGTCACTTGTAATTGAGTTATGGAGTTCCAAGTCACCTTTTCTCTTTAATCCCTAATCAAAAGAAAATGACTCTTTATTTGGTCTGCGGAAACGAAAGTTCGGGTAAGGAATTCTGTTGACCGAGAGAAAGGTATTAGCATCCCTCGAGTCTCGTGATTTTAGCACGATCGCTTTTCTTAACTCATACTTGACTTATATTATTATTATTATTTGGATAAATTGTGTTACAGGCCATGGTTTGCTTATATTTTTTTATTGTTGAATTTTACTTATCATTAAACCAGATGCATAACTGTATTCTCGATTTTGACATACAATTACTTAGAAGCATAGATGCTTTCTTCTCTTAATCGTGTCACCTTAATATTTTTAGTCTAAAATTTTTAATTTACATTAAATCAAAATTTATATGATTATGATCATTTGGCCAAGGTGCATCATTGCATCCGATTTTTTTATTTATTTTAAAAGTGTCTCAAAAATATGTGAAACCACATTCTTTACTGAAACGATATTGTTATTTATTGGTCATTTGTAAATAAAATATAAAAAAAAATTATATTTAAATTTATATTTATTGGTCAAAGATGCAGTAGTCAATTTTAAAGCTATAAGTTTTAGGTTTAGGCCAATGATAATCTATGATTGTCAGAACAGAACTGCATTACTTTCTAAGTAGCATTTTTAATCAAAAGTTGAAGGCCCAACTTTAACAAAGACAAATATTGTAGCATATTCTCTCAATCATAAAGAAATTCATATATTGAATTATGTGAATAAATTGATTTTGACACCATTAAATATAAACACCAATTAACACGAAAATAAAATATGATTTAACATTTATTCGTATTAAATATGCAACACTCCATTTGTTTCTCTCAATAAATTACTCATTCATTGGAGTCAGACTTTCAGTAAAAAAAAAAGTCAACATATGCCTCAAAAAATAATGCATATGCCATTAATCATATAAAAATGTTTATAACAGAATATTATTGAATAACTTATTGTTTATCATAAACACAACGTTTTTTTTTATCATTGTCAAAATTAGTCCAAATCCCTACAAAAAAAAGTATTTACAACCCAATATGCGTCATTCTGATTTCTATTAACAAATTATAATCATAATCACGAAAACAATAAAAAATAATGATAATAAGAAAAAAGAATGGATAAATAAAGAAGTGAATTCAAAATTAGATAAAAATAAAGAAATCAATACATTATTTTAACCTAAGATTAAATATAAATGATCATATAATAACAATCACTACTTCATCTTGATTGATTAATTACTAAATAAACTAAATTTATATAAACATAAAATAACAATAAAAAATAATAAAAGAAGCGAACCGTCAAAGGTACGCAAACTAGCAGTTGTAAACGAAAATCACAATCCCAACTTCCTGCTTAATTGAATTATCATTATTTTTTACTCTTGCTCTGACTTTTTTCTCTCTGCCTCTGTTTTATTTTCTTCTATTGCACATTGCTTTTATAATATTTTTGGTGTGAGTCTGGTGCTAATTAAAAGGAACCTGAGAAAGTGGGAAATATAATTTAGTTGAAGATTTAAGGCTATTTGGTTGAGAGTTTAGAGGAGCAGAAAACTAGAAAAGAAAAGAAATAAAAAAAAATTAAAAAATGTGTGGAGGGGGGAGTATAATCTAATTGAAGATTTTAAGGGTATTTGGTTGAGAGATTTTTTAGGAGCAGAAAAATAGAAAAGAAAAGAAATAAAATAAGAAAAAAAAACAACAAAAAACGTGGGGGTGGGGAAATTTACATAAAACATTAAAGGGAAAATAAATGGAAAGAAGGTTTTTAGGAGGAATAAGATATGGGAGTTTGAAAGTAATTAGGATTAAGGGTGAAGTAATTTGAATTTTTTAGGACTCTTTTATTTCTTCTTTTTCATTACATATACGTTTATTCTTTAGACTAGGTAAAAGTTGAAATATTAATTAAAATAAATAATAACTAATAAATACATTAAATGCACAAACTTCTTTTATTAAAAATCCAAATGGAAAGAAAGAATATAATTTGTTATAATTTTCACGTCTTTTTATTCAATTATTTGAGATATATATACCTACTAAAATAATAATATTTATGTATTTAAATTGTATAAAATCTTAAGTTCGGTCAAAAATCACGTGTCTAAAGTTTGCCCCTCTTTGACTGAAAACATGAAGAGTTTACGGACAAAGAAATAGACAATGTGACAAGTGTCACACCCCTATGTTTTCCCAAAACGAAGTGTTTGAAAAATAGAGTTTCTCCAATTAAAGTGACATTTTGAAAAGGGATTATTTTTATTTCTGAGTCGCCACTTGGAATCGAGTTTTGGTGTTCCAAGTCACCTAATTTTTACCCCTAATCAAAAAGAAGTTGACTCTAATTTTTAATGGTCTGCGAACTAGAAATATGGATAAGAAATTCTATTGACCAAGGGGAAGGTGTAAGGCACCCCTCGAGTCCCGTGTTTCTAGCACAGTTGCTTCATTGACTTATATCTTGGCTTGACTTAGTTTTTGGATATAGTATACTTATCAGCTATACATTTACTTATGTCCCACCTTCTTTGATTTATTGTAACTATCTTGTTCAGATTTTTTAGAGTCCGGAGAATTTTAGTATTGTCGTTTTAGTGGGAGTCGATATTT